>NW_024102830.1:17245152-17381482 GCF_013122585.1 Styela clava
TTCCTACAAAAGCTGAACAACAAGTCTATTTTGTAGTATATAGGCCTAGTCTCGAGCAATATCTACATACTTTGAACATCATGTAACCATGTTGGAACAATAGCGTTCTTGTTAGTTGCATAACAATGACTAAAGTGACGCAACAATTGAAAATATTTATTTAATCTTGACGACTGACTCTTTCCGGCGATGAATATGTATTTTTGATTTCGTAATATATATAACCTACCCTATATTTATTTTCACTGTACTAAATTAAATATACTTTCTAGGATTTTATATCATATCTTTCTATAGCGACGATAACGAAGCGCGATATAAATATATCAAAATTAGGTATAATCGGGCAGTTGATCTCACATTATTATGTCCGCAGATTGGCCTGGTATTCTAGATCGGTAATGAGTTTATTTTGTCATACGTCTTCGAAACTGCGAGTTACCTTAAACACAAATGAAGTATAATAGAGAGACATTTTGAATTCTTGTAGTTGTCATAGGTAGAACGAATATTACAGGACAGAAAAATGTTGTTTTCAGAAGCATGGATTTGATGGTGGGGGATGTCGTAATCGACCAGCGGTCGTGTGGACCACCCTCAGTGGGAGGAGAGCTGCAACCCTCTCGCACATAACTATCCCCGCATGGGATTGGAAGCTGTGAAACTACCAGGGTGATCAGAGATGCGGTGGCAAGCGAATTCCTAGATGTCGAATTCAATTGAATTCTGGTTATTTTTTGCATGAGCACTGGCGTTGAACTTTAGTTATCTATTCAACTTTTCACACTCACTAATAGATTACCTGCTAACAAGGGAAACAATGCCTTATGGCAATTGATGATTAATTCCTTACACAAGTCAAGTCTGCAAGTAGGCCTACCAATAACAGTAGTTTCTAGTTTGTCATCTGCTTTCCATTGAAATGAGGAAGCTCATGAATATTTAACGAAATTGATAACGGCACATTATCACTCACCATCAACGAAGTGCTGTCCGCAAACAGTGAAACACAAGCGAGATGACTTCTGGACTTGACACCGAGCAGTCCTGCCAATAGATGATATCCACATTGCGCGACGTTCCGGATCTTTTGAAAACAGTGGAATATAACTGAAGATCCATTTCGTTGTCTATACTATACGTACAGCCAACAGAACAATACGAAATAAACATTTTCAACAGCCAAACAAAACGGAAACGTATAACCCGACTTACAACTGAAAGGAGCCAAATGGACGTTTTTGTTTATTTGCCGTCCAGTAAACAAAGTCACGTGACCCGTGGAAGTCCTCTATAAACTCACGGAACCCCACTCAGCGACGGATTAACCATTAAACAATATAAGCACGTGATTAGGGCACCAAGCAAAGAGGAAAAATGAATATAAATTTTAGAGCAGAATTTCATATAGTTTATCGGTGTTTAATAAAATACAGTATTACGAGTTCACCAGACGACTCAAACTTCAAAATGTTCGCTTATTTTTCGTCTTCAAGTATCATATTAACTTTCTTTATTAAAAATAAACATTGAAACTTATTTATTGGACACGAAATGGGCCTATGAGTCGTTTTCTTAAATTGTTGTTGTTTTTTCTTTCTAGTTTTCTTCTTGTTGCTGCATTTTTGTTTTAAAAAAAATTATTTTCCCTTCAACAATTGGACCAATGAACTATTGACACTGTGTGGCGGTAATAGAGGAACGTTTTTGAGTTTTTTTTAGGTATTCCAACTGGGGTTGGGATCCCGAGCTCAAACCCTTTTTCTATCGCTTGGTGCCTTTATTTTAGTAAAAATCACACCTCTGTTTTCAAGCGTCGGTCATGTGACAGTAGTAAGTAGTGACGAAACGCAGAGCCGACTTAACGCCGCGCAATCCAGTTTTTAGCTAGGTCCCGAAATACCAACTTAGACGGCCTTGGTTAGTATTTGACGATGGCACTAAGCTTGCTCACGCTGCAAGTTTTAAAATTACTCAATATAACAATTCGTAATAAAATGAGTGTCGCAAGAAAGGTGACATAAGGAAAACACGGCGGAAACGTATTTTCTCACCCATCACACAGTGTCTGGTTTGATTTCAAGGATTATCTGTCACGAATGAATATAATTTGAAGCGACATTAAACGCGAGATGCGCAAAATACAACGGTAATTCTCGGGAATTATCTTTAAAGGTGGGTTATCACGCAAACATTTTTGTGAAAAATATTTTTTTAAGATTTTTTAAGCCCTCCGCTCTGGGTCGTAAAACAATTTAAATTTGCCATAAATATGAGTATTGCGTTTGTGTAGCGTATTTATGCTGTTTAACAACTTGATAAATCTCTGAATTTAATTATGGATGTTTCCCCGAGTATACACTTCCTCATTTACTGCCGTAACATTGGTTGGCCAATCAGCATAAGGGCAAAATTGACGTGAAATAAACATTTTAGAGACGCTCAGATACTTTTGCCATTCAGACAGTCTTTTGTGGTTGTGAATATTACCTCGTTTTGGCGGTTTTCGCGTGATATTTGTTAGTTTTAATTGGTATTTTGGTAAATATAATTCATAATCAAATAACTCGATAATCATTTTGCTCTGTCGGAGTTTTATTTTAAATGCAGTGATCAGAAATCAATCTAGAAATAGCTGTGATGGACTAGGCCAAACTTTTCTACCGGCACATTTAAATGGAAGGTTGTTGAATGTATTGAATTAAAATGATAGTTTGAAACATGTAAATCGGTTTATTGGCGCCAACTCGCAAAACCATCCTTGAAATAAGTACCATTAAACTAATGAAAAGGTTTGTTTAGCCCACCTTTTCGCGCACTCAACTTTGGTTGGGTAATTTGGCACTTGACTCCAATTATAATCGGCTTGGCGAAATCAATTTTTTTTGTCCTTATATTAAATACTGTTCACTCTTGTATGGTAATTTTTACAAAATTATTAAAATGGAGTGGCAAACAATTCTTGTCATTTATTATCTTTTATTCTAATTTCTTTTTTATGTGTTATTTTTTGGTTACCATATAATTTATCTAAAGCTTCTCTCTTTTTTCTAATTTTTTTAATGCCCTTTGGTTGTGTGTGTGCGAGCGTGAATGATTTGATTCAGTAGTTTTAGGTGAGTGAACACGTACCCCTTCTTTCTAACAATACCTTCCATCTTATATTCTGTACGTTTTAAACCTTATCCAAGGTTTTGTTTACTCTCCTGATTTCATAATCAGTTTTTATTTATTTGTTTTTAGCAACCGTTTTATCCCCTTTTGCCGATTATGGAGTCGAAATAAACTTATCTTATTATTTTGCAATGGTAGAGTATAAAGCGGAAGAATTTTGCTGGGATCGAAAGTCGGGGAATCATTCATTACGTACTTGTTTGCATTGTTAATTGGTATTATCCTACTACGTAAACAATTGTGTTTGGTAGCAATAAGAGGTTAGCCGTAGCCGTGTGGAATTGCTTGATAACAACAGATGAAGAGATTTTTCCATTAAATTAAATAGTCCGGCTGTTACATTTGTTATTGTAAGGCATTCTTGATTAAATTCAAAATTTAGCAGGATTAGGAATTTTAAACATAGTTTTAGTCACAAATAATGTTGACAAACTGGTTACTGAAGAATACTCCAAGAAAAGCCAAGAGCGGAAGATACAACGAAGAAATTAAGTGAGAACAGAACACCGCATGCACCTTCAAACATCTTTGCGTCTTCAATCAGTGGGGATCAACGGCCGACAAAAAACTCAATAATAGTCTCAAACCAATTACATGTTCACCAAATGCTTGGGTCGAGAGAAATTAGAAAAAAAAATTTGGGGTCGCACTAAAAAGTAGTTGCGGACCCCTGGCCTAGGGTTCCGCGGAACCCCTGTTGAAGAGCACTGGTTTATGTAAACATTTTAATTACAATGATTAGTGGAAAGAGGAGATAGAGATATTTTATCAGAAGCAAATAAAAAGGTACATTTTGACAAATACAATAAATACACACATGGTTATGGTATAATACACAAATCAGTTTGTTATTCCTTTATCTGCAAGTTCTTGCCTCAGTCTGGTCAAATACGTTTGGTCTGGATATCCAAAACTGAAAAACAAATGCCATTAAGACGATCTTAAAGATAGTTGGCAGAAGTTTATAAAAATAGCTACAGTGGTCTTACAGCGATGATGGAATTCACAGTTTGGGCATGCTTGGCAAGATGATTGAACCACCTTGTCAACTTTCTTCTCACAGAAATGAATAAATATGCATTTTATTACAGACAGAGATGCACTTCTGTGCCCTGATAATAAGATTTCAATGTTTTCAAATAAAGAAGATAAGTTTGCTCGATTAAATGATAAAGCTTAGGTCTCGTAAATAGATTCCATATTATGGAATCCATAATCAACCAGTGGTATGTGAACCTGAAGTCCAGTGATAAAATAATCATCCCCAACTAGACTCAAACCTACAAAATCATGTTGGGAGACCCTTAATGGGGTTGAAATAGTCTTCCTAATTATCGGCTCTTGTGTACCAAACGCCAAGATACACCACCTTCACTCAATATGAAAATGAATGGAAAATCATTCCCCAAGTCCTCATGGAATTCAAACTTATGTGCAGTGGACTGGCCAATCAACAATGCAGTTGTGGATGTGCCAATAAATGTGCCATCGACAGCTAGTCAGCATAATTTTCCACACATTAACAAATTCACAAGTTGTGGTGTCAGTTTACTTACTTTGCTGGACCCCCATGCATGCTCGTCTTGTGATGAATATCATTCCAGGTTACACAATTATCACATCCGGTTGTAACAGATCTTCCTACAGTAAATGTCAGTCTTGCATCAAAAGCTTTTTTGAGCAAATGCAATAGCTCCTTCCCTAGTGTGTCATTGGGCAGGTAAGCTGTTCTGGAAGTCCCACGATAACGTGCTCCTGGGTTTGGATGCTCTGGCTGTCATGCAAACATTTTCATCACTCATAGGTAATGTAATAATAAAATACTCCATGCCGGACATGGGAAAAAAATTACTATGTGCACTTGGTGCCCAAAGATCAAATTCGAAACCGCTTCCAATCACACCACTCCTGGACAAACGACTGGTGGCATCTCAATTAAAATGCGAATTTCCTGCTTGGTCAAAAAAACTTACCCCTTGTGTGCCAGATGGAATATTGTAGTTGATCTGAATAGTATCGCATTTATACCCAGGTAATGGGTTTCTAATGACTGTTGAATGCATGGTCGCATGTCTAGGTTGAGTACCTTCAACTTTTCCATAATATCTCATGCACATCGGACATTTCTTCGATACCTGTCAATATCGATATTTTTTATCATCATTTTATCATGCCCTCCCTTCAAATCCAAAAAAGGCTCTGCTAATGTAGTCACTCAAATATGAAGCTACTACTTTTTAAAGTCGATATACTACAAATTGTGTTATGCGCCCGCTTTGATTCACCTCTGAAAGCAAACTGCCAGAACAAGACAGAAATGATTGCAAAAATGCACTCCAGTATACTGCAGTAGTTTTTTATTGTTATATTGTACTAAAGCTGATTCTATTTTTATCACTGAAATGTTAGTGTTGCATTCATTCATGATCGCGAGTCGTCTGGTCAAAGAAAAACATCGTGTGTTACTTTGTAACCCCCAGGTCTTGGTTCTCCATCCTTACACTAGGCTGGCTATCAGACCCACACTTTAGAGGAAAATGCTATAATTCAAACCTAAAACAGCGAAAACTATCAGTCTAATTCAACTTACTGTGAATGCCTTATCTATACAAGATTGATGGAAGGCATGTTTGCAATCTAATGTCTTCAATGCTACAGCACCAGACATTTCATCAAGACATATGGGACAACATTCTGATGATGTATCACTTGAGCTTGATGCGCTGATACTTTGCATCGAAGATGCAGATGAGACTTTAAAGAAATTTGTTAATTTAAGATATAAAAAATGAATATATCGCAGATGACAGTTGAGGACATGGCAAATGTAAAGTCTCATTGTCTTCGACTATTGGTGCATCTTACCAATTGCCAAGCATTAAAAACACGCTTGCTTTACCCATAACACCATCTTCCTGGTGAAAATATTGTCAGAGGAATCGCTTTGTTGTTGTCTATGCATGAATTAAAAAAACGGTCAGCTATTTATATACGAAAATGGACTGCAATTATAGAGCCATATAATCGCCACTCATCACTTCAGGATACATATGAAAATCTGATCACATGAATCTCATTAAATAATAATATCAAATAGTTATCATATCTTATCTATATAAGTTGGCACATCTGTGAGCTTGTTTTTCCTTTCATATACTATATCGAGTCAAAATAACATGTCAGTGAAATTTTACCCCCAACAAAACAAAACTGAGATAGAAAAAGGATTGAAACATGATACCTGAACTTGACGAATCCATTTCCCCGAGCCTTGCTGAAATGGTACTAATGACATCTTGAAGTTCGGATCGACTAGCGACCACAAAATGAATATCAGATATATAAACATTTTTGCTAGTCACTCGGCATTCAGACAAAAACGAAGAAATCTCATTCAACACAGCTAGTATAGTAGCTTTACTTTCAAGACCTTCACCTAAACAAGCCGAATTCAACATGTTTTGTTACATCACAGAATGCTAAATAGGGAACAAAAATCTTTTTCAAACCAAAAGATGAAACATGTATGAATTCGAGTCATCAACCATCTGTTTTTATGTGGTCTAATAGGGTTGTCCAAAACGAATCGAATATTCGAAATTATTCGAATATCAAGGTATTCGAATACCTTTTCGGCTCATTTCCGAATAATTACGAATAGTAGTCACTTTCGCCGTAAACACGGTGTTTCGTTTTACCGGAATCTTCAAACGACTTTTTACGCTTTCTCACGTATTGTAATGACGTCGGCATTTTGATTGTTTATATTCAGCGCGAATGTACGTCGCATGGTGTTGCGACACATTTGCACGTTTGCGTTGGTGGACATTGCCGACATTCGTCTTTTAATTCACAAAATCATTTCCATTAGTCGAAAAATCGACAATCACCGTATTTCCGGGCTAATAAGTCGCTTTTCTAGACCCAATTTTGGCTTGATTTTTTGGGGGGAGGGGCGCCCCTATTGAGAAAGCATGTTAATTTTATTATATGTGGCCTGCTTATTTTTCGCATTAGTCTTCTCAAGCATAATTTGTGTTAAACCTTATATTTGGTTCTTATGGGTATTTTTTCGTAGGCCGGTTATCGTTACTTAAAAGAGAAAACACGGCCACCGCCACCGAGATAAAGTAAGTGATTTATGACCCTTTGGTTTTGCCGATTCAGCAGAAAACGACAGGGACATGAAACACAGCTGTGAAATAACCCGTGGACGTACCGTGTGGTACTCATCACATTCCAAAATTATTTCAACATTCGGGTTGATAGGTTGTCCAAAATGATTGCCGCTTTATAATTTAAATTTACCGCTTCGTTGTTGAGAATAGTTAATTCCGTGAGTATGGTTCTACCAAACAAACATGATCTGGTTCTGTTCTGACCCTATAAAATTATAGATTGTTCAAAATGATTGTGATTTTTAACTTAAAATTACCGCTTTATTGTTAAAAATAGTTAATTCTGTGAGTATGATTCTACTAAACAAATGTGATATGGTTCTAAACATTATTATTAGCGCATATTAGCATAACTGAACAACAGGGAATAATTTTTCTACCCGTCTTCTTGGAGGCCTATATGGAAAACCCCCTTTTCTGAGTGCTAAAAATATACATCGTCCTATTTGCCATGTAGACTTATTAGCCGGGAAATACGGTATTTATAGCCGTAATTGTTACGATATCCAATAAATTGTCACAAGTTGGGAAACAAGTTGATTTATTAGAAAAATACTTTCACCCGCTTTCTGGAAAATAATTTTGATAATGATGGTCAAAAGTATCGATAATGAAAGTATTAATACCAAATACCACGGGTATTTGTGGGCATGAAATGTGTGGTAAACTGCCCAATTATAATTAATTTCGGATTCGTATTTACAAAATATTAAAACTATTATAACTCAAAAATACAACGGCGATTTGTGGACTTGAATGTGTAATAAAGTATAAATTATTTTTTCCGACTTGTGACAATTTTTTCGAGTACGAAAATAAGAATCAAAAATTATTTATATTCGGGCACAATATCACGGCATTCTGTGGACATAAATTGTGAGGCAAACTCGCGATTGATATTAATTTTTGATTCCTATTTTCGTATTTACAAAATACAACGGTGATCTGTGGACATTGAATGTGTGGTAAACTACCCGATTATAAATAGTTTTTGAACCCTATTTTCGTATTTATAATATAATAAAAGTATTATTACACAAACATACAACGGCGATCTGCGGACTTAAAATGTGTGGTAAAGTTCCCGAATATATTTACTTTTTGATCCGTATTTTTGTACTCACGAAAAAATTGTCACAAGTCTGAAAAAGAACTCATACTTTATCCCGCTTTTTGACAAATAATTTGGATAATGGTTGGTATTTAAAAGTATGGGCGTTTTACTAGGATGATTTTGTGTTGCGCAAGCATTCAAATCCATCACCGATACCACTATTTAAAATGCCTTGTCGTATTATTTTAATTCTGTTAATTAACACAACTCATGTTATATAAAATATATATCGCAATAATCTGCAAACATGAAATGCCTGGTAATATAGCCAGGTTGTAGATAGAAGGTATTCCATTGTTTATTGTATGAAAATTTCTTCATACACTTAGATTCTATTACTGGATTTTATTTTCGAAGTATTCAAAATTTCATATTCGAAAATAATAATTTCGAATGTATTCGAAATAGTGAACTATTCGGTATTGGCCATCCCTGAAATTTATGTCAAAGAAGGGTAAACCCACCTATACAATCCACTGGTACAGAAATAGTTTTCATTTTCAAATCATTGGCTTTCTCAATTCCCTTGCGAATTTGTTCTTCCAGTTTCAACTCAGAAATTGGCCTATGAATGGTATAGTGAATCACTCTAAAATGAAAAAAAAATACCGTTTCACTACTAGTTAAATATGCATTGCGTCCCAATAGTGAATTTTGACTATGTAAATAACAGCAACAGATATACAGTAAAATTGACGAGGCTCCAGAAGTATGTGTACCAATATGGTGGTACTTATTTTTTTGCCTACTTCACATTAAGTTGTGTAAAGGGACTGAACCTATGAGCAGATGGTATATTCACTTGGCTAGCACAGACAGTCCCCGAACTCGTAATAGAACTAAAATAAGGAAAAACAGAATAAAATTATGGCCTAACCTCGTACACATACTACGGGAGTACCAAATTGACTCACAGGCACAGCCAGTAGGTTTTTTGCTAAATTTAAGTTCGCAAATTGAACATCTTGTGTGGTGGCTATGAAGTTAACATTTATATGACCACACATGATATTGCTCCAGATAAATTTAAACTGAAAATCCCACCTTTTACACTGAAGATCACCACCTCCAACTGTAAAGAGAATATCTTTTGATTGTTTCCAGTCATTTATTTCAGCTTTCACACTATCATTGCATGCCGCAACGACTTTCCCAGCACCCATAAAATCGACTTCTGATAATATAGCATCTGTACGTTCGTTTCGAAAATCCCCACGAATGACAACAATCTTAACATTTCCAAACCAATAACAAGCCAATTCCTCGTTTTGTGTAAGTGGAAACATTTGTAGTAAGGTTTTAATTTCTTGATCTGCTTCGGATTCTGAAGTTGCTAAAATAATGAGCTTCTTGTCTTGCTCTGAGACTGCCTTACTTATGTACACTTTTGGATTTTTCTTCATAATGAAATCAACAGCTTCATTTATTTTACTGGGAGTAGAATTCGATAAAAATTTGGTTTCAATAGATTTTCTTTGAATAACGGATGAAAACCGAAAATAAAGATTGTTAAAACTTTTAGCCGCACCAGTTATATCTGGGTTGCCTGTCAGACTTTTTGATTGGTTAGGTATAAATGAAATTTTTGATCCCGATTCTTCGATGCAAACTTTGTACTTTTTTCTGTGATAAAAATATTTTATCATTTCAGAAACATGTATAATACCTCATTGCAAATAAGTTAAACTGCCATTTCTAGCTAATTTCCAATAAACATTGGAACAAATTCAATCAATAAGTTCCATAGAAACACCAGAGTACATAATAAGAATATTTGCAAAATACTCGATAACACTGTAATAGTTGACTGTACCACTGTACTCAATTGATATAGCAAATGTGTGAGTTCTTTAATAATAATAACTGATGGCTTTTCAAAAAATCAAATTTTTCCATTAGTTGAAAAAATTATATTTATATAATTCCTAATATCGTATTTCATACACATACAAACAAAACTTCTTTATCATAGAATCATATTCAATAAAACAAACAACAAAAGAATAGAATAATATAAATCTTACACCATACTAACAATAAGGTAATTTTAAAAAGGTGGAAATCCATTAAAATGCATAATATTCAAACTCACGATATATTTTGTATTTTCTTCGGCTTGAGAATTTTCATGAAAGAGAAAACATTCTTATCTACGTCAACAGTAGTTTGGTCACTGTCACTAGAGTTGTCAGTGGTAACATCTGAACCATCATGCAATTTGGTACTTGAGATGTTTGGTGAATTTCTCTCTTCGATCAACATTTCAATTCTATCTGCTGCTGCCATAACTTGATACAATTGACCTGAGCAATATTTGCTATTACTATATGTTTCCATATATTTATAAATACATATGTAGAATCGCATCACAACAGTAAAACCAAAATAGCTTATGTAATATCTTTCAGATGTGGACTTTTTGATCACCTGTAGTATGGACCAGTGTCACCGCTGTACTTGTTTTCGCTTGGATGTTGGGTAGTACCTAATGTACATTATTGAAGTTGGCTGTTAAAACCAAACTAGCTTATTTCTACTTTTTTTATCATAAGCTAGTTTGTTCAATTACTACTAAGCAATTACTATTACAAACTGAAGAACATATAGCCACAGAAAAGCCAAAGTAGATTTACTTTTTTTTCAGAGATGAACTGTTTTTAATTTTCTACCATTATGGACCTGTTTTCTATTTCACGATTTGATAGCTTGGCATATAACGAGTGGTGTAAGACATTTGTGTTTCATCCATCCTCAAACACGCAATGCCATATGATATCACTCATTAATTAAATATCTGAAAATTACAAAAATCTGACCTTAAAATGTGACATACCGGTAAGCTAAATTGGTTTTACTGCTGCAACATGAGTATTGACAGATTTGAAGTGTAAAAAAATGGGCCACACTCAACAACATAGCCCCCATGAATAAATGATTGGGTCACGATTTATGATCACTCCATATATCTCATCAATCAAAGAAAAAACCCTATAACAAAATACAACCTGTCATGAAATGCTTCCCATTTTTCTCGACAAATGAGACTCCAGTGTTATCTTTTATAATTAGGAATACATCTGTTTTACGTGACAGTTTTGACATTGTTGATTCAGATAATTCTACTTCAGTCTCACCCAGTAACTGGAAAATAGTAAAATTACATTTTTTCTTTTTATTACTATGATGATTGCCTTATCCTGAATTGATATCATGCATCAGCACAAGTTTTGTAAAACTTTAGTTATATAAAAAAGTGACAATTATTATCAAATGACTTAAATGGCAAAAGAAACTTCATAAATTAAGAAAACATCAGACAAATGCCACAGATGGTGTTGAAAAAAAAAATGGGTTGGAAAACTGAGCAGATATGTTATAAACTGACAATATAAAGCATTGCACACTCAGTAAGGTAATCAAAAATAGAATCCAGTAACAACGAGTTTATGCTCAGCATCAAACATATTTATGGCAATATTTCAATATTTTTTTAGGATATCAATGTCAATATTTTCATATGATCACCTGATATGGAAATTCAGTCACAACAATACGATTTTCATTCAACATATGTACTGGATGTTGAAGAACTGCTTTCATACCTAAAAACCAATCACAGCACTATTTCTTCACAAATGCTAAATATAAATATAGAAAATATAAACAGAATTACTTTTAGCAAAATTCACAGGTGTGAAATGATTCCGGAAGTCAACTTGATATATTATATAAATTATTGATCAAGCCCAACAACATTCTTAATTTAATTAAATATACAATTAATTAACTTTTAAATATTCACTTACTTTCATGATTTTCAAACTCAACAACAGCTTCATTCAAGTCATATTTTGATCTTGGATGAGTAACAGACTTCACATCTCCACAACCACCATTACTTCTTCTTTGAAAATGAATTATTATTTTGTCACTGTGTACCTTCGGTGGGATATTCTTCACAAGAATAGCTTTATTTTGTTGGCTTGGGTAAAAGGCTGACATTTTTATGACACTAACTTTCACAATTGCCTCATCAAAAAAAGAAAATCATGACTGCATTTGGAGAAGAATTACATAAATCTAGAAAAATACAAAAACAGGTAATGGACACTGACTAAGCAGTTAGTGTAATGACTTCTGAGCTATTAGCATTGCCAGATTTCTTTAAAAAGGAGTGTTCAACCTCTAATACAAGAGGTCCATACACGAATAACTGGGTGAACCGCGGACCGCACCTTTATTTAACATCGGCTTTCTAGTAGTTAAAATATTTGGTTATTGATCTTATGACATGCGTTGTTCGTTTCGTACAAACCCAGCTGTTAGATCATTGTAATGTTATACGCATAGACAAAAAATTGGACCCAGGTATAGGCCTTGCACAAAGGGATTGTAATTACTTACACATATCAGATAAACTAAATCAAAAACCCGTTTTAGGGTCTGCACACTATTCAAAATTGACACTACTTGCACGCGGGCCCCCCAATTTTTTTTCTTGGGTCGCATTTGGCCCACGAGCTGCAGATTGCACACGCCTTCTTCAAATATATGTTCAAATTTTGAACAAAATTTAATACATAATAACTCTCAATACTGCAATAATAAATAAATTAACGAACAACGAAAATACATTTGATAAAACTAGACTATGCAAGTCAAATTATGAGAACTCTTTTATTAAATACTCATTTTGTTTATTCACTCCTCTCAGCCTCTGCGGTCTAATGTCAGAATATTAGCAACGAATGGATTCAATTATATGAGACACAGACAGTGGGAAGTTTGTCATTCAAACAAGCCACACGTTCCACGATTATGTGGTTTTGAGTCGTGGGTTATACTGAGTTCACTTGATACAATCAGCATAAAAACGGAAACAAGATACAGAGAAACTCAGTGAGGCCTACGCCTACGGTACGGTACTGATTTTCTTTACTGATAATTCATTCAACTAACGTTTCATCTTACGCCAGAAATTGATTAAAACTAAAATGACAAACATTGAGTGTCTAAAATGAGTGTCATAGAGTATGAAATTCACCGTAATATTGTCCCACAATAAACTGAAGCACAAGAAGAAGAAGCAAGTCCGATAGGTTCCTCTTTTTTCCGGGGAATTCCCCGTTATGACCACCTGGTATGATAAAATACATGGAAGCATGAACTGTATTGGACCAATGACATTAATCATTGATTGGACACAAAATGGTTTTATGGGTCGTCTTTGATGAAAACAGTATGAACCTATATATATTTTTATTGGACACGAAATGGATCTATGAATCGGGCCACCATATATCTGAACCATTCAACCGGGATGGTGAGGATTGGACAAGCCACACTTGATATTATTCCGGAGGCTTGTTTAAACGTTTTCCATACCATTAGATTAACTTTAATGGCATCAAAATATGCTGTGTATCCTAGTAAACTATCCTATATTGGGCTTATCTTCATATAATTGAAATCGTTCAACTCTTTGAACAAAACTCGCAATTTGTTTTCGGAATTTTGAAAACCGGGACATTTAGGCGGGAAAACATGATAAAAACGAGACTGTCCCGGCTAAACCGGGACGTACGGTAAGCCTATCTATGAATCGCTTTGTTATTATGCTGTTGTTGTTCTTGTTGGAAACTTACCGTAGTCAATGAGCATATATACAATGAGTGGAAACTTGCAAAGATTTGCTCATTTTGGTATTGTTCCCTGCATTTTTTACGTCGTCCGGCTAAATGGTTCGTTGCATATTTAAGAAAACGCATTGCTCGCTGCCAAAATCCCTTGCTTCAGCCGAGTCGGGTGCGAAATTGGCCGTATTGAGGTCTTTAATTCTTCAATACATATTTGGTTTTGGGTTTCGAAGTATGGTACGCTGAAAGCATACAACTATGAGCATATGCTTATTGGGAATGCATATCTATTAGACAGAAAACGTAGCTACAGTACAGAATATGAACCAGTCGCCCAGTGGGGTGCGGTTATTTATGTATTTATTAGGATAATGAGGATAAGGATAAGGATTTACATATTTATCCCAGGGGAAAGGAAAGCCGATAAGACGACTTATCCATATGGCGAACCACGGCCTCTCGTCCGGTTACCATTCCAAGTCGGGCATGGGATTAGTTATATTGAGAGAGAATTTTTTATTGTTTCGTCAAACCAGAAAACACATACAATATATATATGATAGCAAAATGAGAAAAATTAGATTTCGGTAGATGACAGGGTGGTAACGATACGACCATTAACAGTCATCTGAGTCGGTTACCACCCAAAGCAAGCACATGAATAAATAAATTAATAACACAGGTTCTGTAATATTACACTCTCAGGATATACATATGGAAAAAAAAACTATATACACTATGGAAAAAAAAATGATATCTAATTAGAGATGAGAAAAATTTCTAATCGGGATTAGGAAGTTATTAAATAAATTTTAAATAGAGAGGAGCAAAAAATAAGAATTCCATACCAAATTTATTATTATTTATTATATTAATTTACACTTTCAATCTGTTCTGAATCTTTTGTGCTTACACATGATAAAATATGAGGGATATGATCACAGGGAAATTGAAGGTTCTATGAGTGACAATAATGTGTTGTGTGAAGAAAACCATAGATTGAGATATGAAATATAGGCATAACAGTAGTACAATTTTATATTTTCAATTCATTAGGGTGAAGAAAAAAAGCAGGATGCATATGGAACTTCTGCGAGATTTACACATTACTACGCAAAACAGGTATTAGGATGGGAAACAATCAGATTGGTATTGCAACACTTTACAAATAATTTAGAAATAGACAAATATGTCTATGAGTTGAAATAGATATGTGATATTAAATAAATTTTGACAAGGCTGGGTCAAATTAAATCACGATAGCCCAAAATATATTTCGCCTTGTAGTAATTATTGCATACACGAGGTTTAAACTATTAGAGATTCTGAACAATTAGCAAATTTGTCTATATCACTATTGCACATTAATTAAAAGAATATTGATCACATTAAATTCAATACAGAGTATAATACGATATATATTAGATCAAGGCCCTCCTATCCTTTGTATCTAAATTGCAATTAAGATGAGCAATTATGGGTTATTAGTTATACATATATGGCAAACTAAGGGAGGGAATAGTCAAACTATTGTATGTCACAATCAGAAGAACATAATGTACACAACTACATTATAATATAAACTAAAATTATGACCCAGGGCAGTCTAGTTTCAAGCCATTGTAGTATGAACCACAATTGGATGATATGAAATGGGTGATATGATATATCACATTGTAGCTAAATATGTACTATATTTAAGACTACAATAAGATTAGCACCTTTCACATATTTTGTATATCATTTTCATAAGAATCAACCAAAGAATATATATTACAAATGTACATGTTATTAGTATACTCCAACAGTATGATTCATATTAAATAAAGAGCGACGATAGCATATGATTACTTAGAATTATTAGAATGAAGTAATTACAAAGATCAATTGTAAAATGAAAAGATTTAGCCTATACATTAAAATAACCCGGTTAGAATAGTTTATAAGCATAATAAAACAAATATTTGAATGTACACAATGGGAGTGCTTGATCTACTAATTTTAAGGCACAATTCAAAGCAGTATAATTACAAGGTTGCAAACATACACATGTATATAATACAAGTGAAAGTCATATGTGAGGTAGTCACTATGTTAACACCAATAATTGGTAAACATGCAATAATAAGAAAATAAATGTTGAAAAGAAACTGTGAATATACTATACATGAAATGGCTTATTACATTCTACTGACAGATATACAACTCGATTCTATTTATACAACTAGCATTTTCTGCCGTTTTCTCCTGGTGTAAACTTTAAAAGGCACACTTTAAATGTTGTTACCGATAATATTGTTCAGTCATGACAATACATGAAATGGCTTATTACATTCTATGGGATAGAGATACAACTTATAACAACATAATTTCAAATTTTGCGACATGATGGAAAATAAAATATAAAATAAGAAGCCTTGCAAGAGAATGGCGGCAAAGTCCACCATGAACCATGCAAATGTGTCGCAGCAGTTTGAGGCACAGGGTCGCACAGAAGATAAACAATCAAAGTGCCAATTTATTTATCGACGTCATTTCAACACGTGGCAAAGCGCTAAAATTCGTTTGAATATTTCTCTTGAGAAAACAACAACACCGCGATGAGGGCGAACTTAACTGTGAATCGTAGGGTCGGCTTATATGTGATTTTTATAAAATCGCAGTTTCAAAACAGTTTTTCATGGAGTCGGCTTATATACACGACCGTCGTATAAACGAGAATATGTGGTAAGTTATTGTTCACAGTTTAGGTATGTGGGCTTCAGAATTTTGATAAAAAATGAAAATGTAGGTAAAAAAGCACAAGTATTTGCAAAGTGTGTGAACCAGGTATAAATAACAATTTATACACATATCCACATCAGTATCCAATTTAAAATGGTACTTATTGGCTTTACAGTTAATATTTGGATATGATGTGTTTCATGAACTCAGTTTTAAATTTTCTATATGAAAATGTTTTGAAAATGTCAGGAATGTCATTCCAAATTTTGGGTCCCATGATTCTGATTGAATTTTGAGCAAATTTAGAATTTGTTCGAGTAATAAAAAATGCACCCTTAGAAGCAGAGCGCGTGTTATAAGAATGCACAGAACTGCAGTCGGGTAAAATACGAGATAAATGCCTCTGGTAACATATTATGGTTCTGAATTGGTACATCAATTTAGCAACTTCATAAATAATACATCGTTTATTTTTAGAATATACAAACTCTTGTAAATGGGGCTCATACTATGACGCAAGGGAGTATTAGTTCATAACTCGAAGAGCTCTATTTTGTAGAACAGACAAGAGCATTAAGTCTAATCTTATTTGCGGAACCCCATGCCACTATTCCATACTGTAAGTGAGAAAAAAGAGAGAGAAATAAACAGTGCGCATGATTTTTTTAGGAATCAACCTTTTTAGTCTTGTCATTACTCCAACAGCTCTAGACAGTTTTAGTTTAAGGGAGTTGATGTGGTCATCCCATTTAAGCCTATTATCAATGAATATACCAAGGTATTTAATAGAGTCGCGTACTTTCAAACTGACACCATTTAGAGTGAAATTAGGACCAGGTGCATGTTTATTTATATTACAAGGATGATTAATTAATAGAACTTGTGTTTCTCAGGATTTATAGCTTAATTTATTAGATTTTCATCCACTGGGAGACATTTAGTAGGTTTTGTTCAACTTGACTGGTCAAATCAATAACACTGGAGGATATTGACGTTGTGCTCGTGTCGTCAGCAAAAAGTTTGACAATTGCTGAAGTAGTGTTCACCACATCATTAATGTAAACAAGGAACAGAGTCGGGCCAAGAACTGAGCCCTGGGGCACGCCGACAGAAACAAGTTCATGAGGTGATTCATTGGCAGAGAATGAGACAAATTGATAGCGATTGCGCAGGTAACTAGAAAACAATTTACTGACAGTGCCGCGAATTCCATAATGTTGCAATTTGCTAATAAGTATTTTGTGATCAACTGTGTCGAATGCTTTTTTTAAGTCCAAAAATATACTACAGCCAACCAAGCCCTTATCTATGATTTCATAATATTTACTGATAATATCTAGAATTGCATGTGATGTTGATTGTTGATTTCGAAAGCCAAATTGATCGCTATTAATAATACAATGTTTATTTAGAAAATTTTGAAGGCGACTCAGCATCAACTTTTCAAAAACAATAGAGAGACATGACAGTATGGAAATGGGTCGATAATTGGATACCTCGTCCTTTTTTCCAGATTTATATACAGGAACAACTCTGGCAACTTTAAGATGGTCTGGAAATACACCATAAGGGCCCATTCACATCTGTTCACACCAGTGCGTTATTCTTTAATTGTTTAAGTAAACTTGCGTTGTTGCGTTAACGCATCATTTTGGCGCACTGCGTCAACGCAACGAATTCTCGAGGAAACATTCCTTTGCGTTGACGCGCTGCGTTGTCTGAGATTTGAGTTGAGTTCCGGTGCTTTGTTCTGTGGTTTGGCGATGGCTTTGAGCAAACATCAAAAATTGGGATTACTGTTGTGGCTGAAAAGACGCAAGGATAAAAAAAATAGATGCAAAAGAAGAAGGTGGTGGGTGCATCCTATTTTGCAGAGAAGAGAGACTAGAGGTACGGTACCAGTATTGCAGTATTTTCACAGTACAGCAGTAGGTAGGCCTACCGTACCCCAGTACGGTACCGTACCTGGGTACGGTACGTATACGACTGCACCGTATTTCTAGCCGTTTGTAATAAACAGAATTTGCTACTTACATGGTTCTAGATTTAACAGTTAACATACCATACTAGCCCTTTAGACCGGTGCCATATTCCAGTATTCAGGTATTTGATCTAGTTCAGTAGTTAAAAAGCTGAAAGGTGTTCTGACAGTCTGGACAGTGCTTATCATAGTACTGTAGTATTACGGTACCCTCTACTGATAGTCTACAGCTCATTTTAGTGCAAAAAGTAGTATTTGAGAGGTTTGAAAATATATATCATATTGAATGATTACCGGTACTTTAACGGGTAATATCTGAATATTGTAACGTTAACAGGCGAGTACCACAGGCTTTTGAAAGAGATGAGATTGGAGAGGAGAAGCTATTTTGAGACCTACCTCCGCATGTCAGTCGAAGACTTTCAAATTTTAATAACTTTAGTTGGGCCTGTTATAAGTAAACAAGCTACAGCATTCAGGAAGCCGATACCACCAGAAGAGAGATTTGCAGTAACATTGAGGTACATTAGCTGATAAGTTAGCAAAAGCGGTTCATTATATCACTTTGTGAAACCAAAAATATGGATGAGCTATTCAGAAGTTTATGTCTATGATATAACAGGTTAAGAAACACTTATTCAGATAGCAAATACAAACATTTGTATATCCAGGGATAAACATCACAGTAATCAGCTTGTATCTGATAATAATGTGCACTCGTGTTTGCCATTGGCCGCATATAAAAATATGTTTCCATTTTATGATAGACTATTATTTATAAATTCATTCACACATGAGCATATTTTGTTATTTATTATTACATAATGTGTCAATTGCTTTACTTTATCTTTCATTTTTTCAGATTCTTAGCTACTGGCGATAGCTATAGAACAGGGGTCGGGAACCTTTTTGGTCAAGAGAGCCATAAAATATAAATATTTTCAATTGCATTTCCGTGCGAGCCATATAACATTTCTTCACTTAATCAGGCCTGAAATGTTTACTCAAAAGTCAACACATACAAAGTCAGTATACACTTAATGTGATTATCTGATGCTGCATGTAGTCGCTGCGGGCCTTGAACGGTTGCTCACATGCAGCCCAAGTTGAAATCTACGATACTCATCGCCCTTTTTCGTTTAGGTATCTCCGTAGTGTTTTTAAAACTCTATCGCTTTGTGATGTCACAATATATGTTCCAGAATCCCCTTGTTTGTCACAATGCCTGTCTGGTAATTATCTTACATAACATAGACATGTGCTGGACGCGCCTTCTCAAACGTATTGGGAATTTCCTGCCAAATTTGGCTATAAAAGAGTTTGAAATCTCGTATCAATAGTAAGCTTAGTCTTGGGATATTAGATTTTTTTGGGAGCCATATGCCGTCACCAAAAGAGCCATATATGGCTCGCGAGCCATGGGTTCCCGACCCCTGCTATAGAACTATAGCTAACAGCTATCGTCTTGGCATATCAACTGTGAGCAACATTGTCTCAGAAACATGTTCTGCAATATGGGATGCATTGAGAGGGGATTTCCTCAAATGCCCATCAAGTTGTTCCGAATGGACTGAGGTTGCCGATGTTTTTCACAAAAAATGGCAATTTCCAAACTGTTTGGGCGCTATTGATGGAAAGCATGTTGTTGTTAAATGTCCTAGCAATGCTGGATCGTTGTATTACAATTACAAAAAAACGCATAGCATTGTGCTCCTGGCTATCGTTGATGCATGGTAAATATTAAACCTGATTTTGTATCACACTAATTTGTATTCATAGGTAAACAATTTTTGTAACTTACCACTTGTGGTTGCTTTCTATGAATGGCTAAATAAATTAGAAACCAATTATTTCCCAATATTATGTGGATTATACATGGGCATTTATTCCAAACAGTGCCATCAAGAATTCAATGAAATTCATATTTTTCAGTTATAAATTTCTTGCGGTGGACATTGGCGCCTATGGCAGAGCAAGCGATGGGGGAATATTTGCGAACTCATGTTTTGGCCGTCGCCTGCAGAATGGAACCTTGAGTCTACCCTCACCAAGGTGGGTTATTTAAGCTAGTAGTCCACCTAGACTTGAAAATGACTGCTGATGTTTTTTTCTATAACGAAACAGGCTATGATTTTTCTTTACACCTAAGTAATAAAGGCTTATTATTTTAACAACTTAGTAATAACCCATAAAAATGAAGCATGTTTATGCAGAAAAACCTCCTACCTAAACCTCATTTTGTATTTCTGGCTAAATAGGGCAAATTTATTTTCAGGCCATTGCCAGTAACGGATGGACCTACTGTTCCGTTCGTATTCATTGGGGATGAAGCCTTTCCCTTGAAAGAAAATCTGATGAGACCATTTCCTGGCAATGGTCTCTCGCAGGAGAAAAGAATCTTTAATTATCGCCTATCGCGGGCAAGAAGAATGGTAGAGAGCACATTTGGCATCTTAGCTAATCAGTGGAGAGTCTATCACAGACCAATACCATTGAAGCCCAGCAATATCGACTCTGTCATAAAGGCAACATGCTGCCTACACAATTTTTTGAGAAGAGATGTTGCTGGGGCTGCACCAGTTGACGATAATATTACAGTGTCCACTCAACTGCTGCATGACATACCCGGGAGTGGTGGCCGTGCAACACAGAGCGCACAATCTGTTCGCAACACCTTTGCCAACTACTTTGCAGGGAAGGTGCTGTGCCCTGGCAATGGCACCATTGCTGATCTTTAACAATTTTATAGATGATTACTGAACTGCAGAGGTATTACAAATCTGATATGCTAGTATAATTGGTACTCCCTAAGGATGTGAACCAAGATTGGACACCTGAACCTGGTATGTTTACCAGGTTAGGTTTAGGCCATAATTTATTCAATTTCCTTATTTTAGTTCGGGGACTAGACAAGCGACTCCCTTAGTATTTGTACCTGAAAATTTTGCCTAAACCTAACCTGGGTAGACCATACTAAGTTCGGTGTTGCCATCTTCGTTCACATACTTTCAGGATTACCATATAATCAATAATTGAAAACAATGTGTTCCAAGTAAATTATATTTCCCCAAATTCGATGTTGTACAGAAGCTCGTGAATTTTAATTTTCGCAAGTTGCAAACGTTGTACTGGTAGCCTGCGTAGAGTATCTACGAGGGCTCAATGCAAATTTTTTAGCATCATCACTCTCTGTATGTAAATAAAGGTATGATTATTAGATTGGAAATCATTTGTGTGACACAAATATGCCTCATGGAAAGGTTTTAGAATTAAATACCTTTGTTTGACAAGACTCATGATAGTTTCGTCAAGATCAGTCGCTTTTGTAAGTGCAATCTTTATCAGATGCTGATGTAGTGCAACTGGTGTTCATATTAGGTAAGTTGTCAGCTTCACCACTCATTTGGACATTATTTCCATCTTGGAGCACCACAAGAGTGACATCCTCGTCAATATTTGAAGACGTTCTTTGGAAAAGAGTAAGTTACATGGTCATAGTTTGGGGTTCCGAGATCTGGAGTAGTCAGTCAGTCATTTGCGACCGTTGATACTGTGGGGTAGGGATTAGAAATATTATTGCGTTTGTTACGAAAGCAAATAATACTTACGTTCGAAAGTCGACGTGCTCGTCTAGGAACTTTAGCACCTCCATGAACTTCCATGCTCTATATCCCCCTGCTGCTGCCCCACTCCTCGTAGCCTCTGATTCCCTTCTTTTCTCTTTCCTATACCTATCCTTTGTAGATCTCCATCTGGTCTTACAATCTGTCACTGAAAAGCAATTAACTTTGAAGTTTATTCTGTTATCTTGCATTTACTTAATTTCTTCCTAATTGGTTTTAGATGCAATATAGTAACAGATAACTATTCTAGGCTCATACTCATTTTCTTACCACTTCTTCCCAACGCCTCTGCGACCTCTTCCCACGCCTTTCCCTTTTTAATTGTATCCCTGTAGGCTGCTTCTTTTACAGCGTAAAGACACTTCCTTTTTCTGACCTCAACTATGAGATGTTCTAAGTCCATACCTGCCATACCGATATCTAATCAATCTGTATAAAAATCATTGTACATTTTTCATTGTTTTGAAAATAATAACTATCATTGATATACAACGGCATTATACAATCGCCAAAACGTCTCAAATTTATATCCAAACAACAGCTGTCTTACCTACTCTGCTCTTAAACACAATGCCTATCAAGTTCCTGATCCAAAATACGGGCACCCGGAATATGACCTTTTGACATGCGTCAACGCAACGCAGTGTGAACAAGTTCAGCGCATTGCGTTGCATCTGCGTCAAAATATAACGCAACGCACTGCGTTGGTGTGAATGGGCCCTAAAGCACAGAGTAATTGAAGAGTTTACAGAGTATGGGACTTATGGTATTGCAGAGAAGTTTTATGAGATAAGCTGGTAATTGATCGTATCCAGTTGCTTTGTTTGTTTTTAAAGAATTAATAATGTTTACTACTTCATTTAATGAGGCATCTTCCATGAACATGGACGACTTATTTGGGGCACTCATGAATTTCAGGTGATCATGATCACTTACATTGTGAAAAGCAGAAGATAAGGTTTGTCCAATCTGAGAAAAATAGCTATTGAACATAAATGAAATTTTAGCACTATCATGAACAACCTCCCCTGAGTGCTGGTCAATTAATCTTTGCGTAACATTATTATTAGTTTTTGAATTTATTAATGAATTAATTGTATACCAAGTCTTTTTTGGGTCATTTATATTTTTTTCAAAGCGTTTCGCAAAATATATCTCTTTGGCTTTCTTTTTCAAGTGGCATAATTTGTTTGCGTATCTCTTATAGTGCTGTTTTTGTTCAATGGATCCGTTAATAAAGTGCGTTTATGCAATTTAATCTCTTATTTTGGTTGAGCGCAAGATGCCAGCTGATATCCAGGGCTTTCTCTCTAATTGACGTTCCTTTCTGGTTAGGTTCCTTAGTGGTGCATGGTTGTCACATACACTTAAAACTTTAGAAATGAAATCACTGAAATGAAGATTGAAATTTTCAGGATTAACATTAAAAAGGTCATAAGAGGTAAAAACATTCAGGGCGTCTTGAACAAAGTTAACACTATTAAAATTTCTCATGTCACGTTTTAATTTATGTTGAAAGTGGGAAGATGCATGACTAAGTTGAATTTGACAAAAAATAGGATAATGATCTATCATACAATTTTGCCAAACTAAAGACGAAACACATTTTTCAGATATGTTGGAATAAATATGGTCTATTAAAGTAGCACTTGAACTAGTTACTCTTGTCGGGAGGGTTATTACTGGAATAGTGGCATGAGACATCAACATTTCAAGAAAACCTCTTGTGAATGTTGAGAAGCTTAATAAATTAATATTAATGTCACCTAGTATAATGAATTTCTTTTTATCGAATGCCAAATTCTGAAGCGTGTTGCTAAGTTCGCTCATGAAATCAGATTCATTGGATCCTGGGTGGCGATAAACAATACCAATAACAATGGAAGAAAACTTTTCAAAATGAATAGGTATTTCAACCCAAAGCTCTTCACATGAGTTGACATTTAGCTTATATTTAGGCACCATTAAAGGATTGAGATGAGACTTAATATACAATCCGACTCCACCAGCATGAGTTTTGGTTGGTGCATGGAAAAAATCATAACCTTCAATATCAATATTAACAATTGGGTCTGCTTTAAGTTTAGTTTCAGAAAGTGCTATTACTGTAGGAATTGAATTTAGATCAGATATAATGTTTGACAGTTCATCGATATGCTTTTGTAAAGACCGAATGTTGAAATGTGCCAAAGTAAATCGCTTATCAGGTGTACCCGAAGAGCCTAAGGTGTTATATACATTTTCAATAGTCTCAAGTGATGAGCAGGGTTTAACATTCTCAAAATTGAAATCAGTAGTATCAAGAGGTTCTAATTCATTGTCTGTTATATATGGGCAGCTATAAAATGGAAAAATTGATTTCAAACAAGCACTGCAAAGACTACTATTACTTGTAAAACAGTTAAAGCAATACTGCTGGGCAGCCATTTTACAGGTCCAGTAGGCTACACAAATATATCAATACATAATTTAGGATAATTTATCCAAATCTGAGAGCTTGGTAATTGGGATTCTAGGACTATCTTTAGATTTCTTCAAAAAAAATGTTGCCATTGGTTGTCCATAGTCTCTCAAACATTTTAGACTTTTTTATTAGTCTCGAGTTATAAAGAAGATTGTTCCTGAAATTAGTGAGGTTTTCGTTTATGTAAAGTGAGGTCATACCTGTAATCCCGAAGTCTTTGATTCGTGACGCGTCATACTTTTTGGCTATAAACTCATTCTTTTTATTTCTGTTGGTGAAACGCACAATGATGGGCCCAGTTTTGGACGAGTCTCTTCTTGGAAGACGATGCGAAACTGAAATGTCCAGCCTTTCAACAGTTATGCCCAGTTTTTTCCCTATTCCCACAACTATTTTATCTGTGTTTTCACCATCTTTGTAAGGAATTCCATGAAATTCAAGATTTTCTCTTCTCATATATTGCGCGAGGTCTTCGAAGTCATGATCAAAACGCTGCTGAAGGGAGTTACAAATGCTGAGTAGGGTTTCATTTTTTGCAGTCAGATCTCTCACCACCTGGTCCAGTTTTGCAATATAATCTTTTTGAATCTCGAATTCTGCACCAATAAATTCTTGACTAGCTTTGACAGTGCATAAGTCGGTGTCCAATTTAGTATTGTTGAAACGCAGATATTCCAGTTCTTGAGTTACTTTGGAGAGCTTCTCAACTAATTGGTCAGTCTGGAGAAACATTGTTTCCAGTTTCTCAGTCATTTGTTGGGTATTATTCATGACTGAGTCGTTGATTTGACTTGATATTTTCTTATCGTGTTCAGTTATTGAATCTTCAAGTAGGTCCCTTATGCTCTCTTCTACGATTGCTTTGATTTCGATTTTTAAATTCTTTGTTATGCGTGATTCCATCAGTTCCAATGTTGACTTCAGTTGGTCAATTTTGCTTTCCATTATAATCAGATTAGAACGACTATATAAATTAGTTTTAAGTAAGTATATGCAAGAACCTTAATTATACAGCCTTAATCAAATAGCGAATAATGGAGCTAATTGAGTCATTTTCTTTCATTTACCCCTTTAAATATATGTGGAAGACGAATCCCAAGTCTTGTTAGGCATCCAACTTCGCATTATTGACCAGTGAACCGGCACTCGAAACCAGTAATCATTAGTTTATCTTTCTAACATAGATAAAATGCACCAATGCAAGGTTTCCCAAACTGGGGTCCGCTGACCCGTGGGGGTCCCTTGCATTTTGCGGTTGAGTGTTGTGGATGAATAGCCATTGCTGTTAGAGAACGAGGCAATTAAAATTTCATTGCTTTTTGCAACGACTATTTTTTCAGCTCTTACCAATATGATGACAAAATACAGGTCGAGACTTGCTGTAGAGTCCGACCTACAAGTTTGCTTGTCACAAATTGCCCCGAGAATTGATAAATTGTGCAGTGAAAAGTAACCTCATTCATCACATTAATGTCGTTTGTGTTGTAAATAAAATACTATCCTTCTTTGTTGTTTAGGCAAAGAAATTAAGACGACATAGGATGGGGTTCCATGAAAACTGGGGTTCACAAACAGGTGTCCGCCGGCCCAAAAAGTTCGGGAAGCGTTTTTATTGTTAAGGCAAAGAAATTAATTTGGGAAGCGTTGCACTAATGAATACAGAATGTTAAAAGCGGAGAGACTGATATTTTGGGGTCACGAAAACCAAGACTGGTGATGGAGCAGCGACACCTGTGATTAAACGCAACAGGAATTAATATTAACATAAACTATCGACAAATCAGCATAGGAAATACAAGTCGAGGCGACCTGAATTTCCAGAAGATGCCCTGGAATTGATTATTAGAATAGAATAGAATATTCTGTGGGGTGGCGGACAAAGTAGGAAAAAATTTAGACATGATGGTTCAGCTTACCGTGGGCGACCACCCCACGGCCTAGGTGCCATTCAGCAATTTTCAGATATGAGTTTGTGATTGTGACTAGTCCATAATTATTAGTCATCACTAGGACACAAGAAACAGACACTGCAGTTCTACACGCCGTCTCGGAGAGCAAAAATTTTCGTGATATACACTAGGTGACAATAGAGAACATACGAGTCTATGACCTTTGAACGATTGACCTCTGACTGCAAGAACATTTTTCAGAATTTTAATTTGTATGATATTACTCGGGTAAATGCTTTTCATGCAGTACATTTATAAACATGTAATAATGACCCCTAATTAAAATCCTAACTATCAAATTAACATGACTCGCAGATAACACACAAGCCGCTTGGTGGCAATAAAAAGGGTAGCCATGACGACTAAATTTCAATTTAGGTCTGTAGGATACATTTTTAATTGGATGTTTTTACTTGTTGCGGCAGACCATGTTGCTGCGAATTTATTAAAACTTGATTCAGGAGGACTTGAAGCAGATTCTCGATATTATTCAAGTAAGTACCAACGAGTTTGACCTGCGGATTGCTGACTGAGCCAATAGCTTCGCGCTTCAGGTGTGTGATAACGAAAATTTTATAATTGGCTATATCAAAAAATATCAGGTTATAATTCCGAATTGGCAATGGATTAATTTGGTGAAGGAAGTTGTGACCAACAATTAGGTGTCACTTTTATGTTAAAATTAATAATTAACTTAGCAGTCTGGTTTCGACTTTCGATTACTTTGACTTGTTTTCGACTCTTTTATCCAGAAGGTGCTGACTCATAATATATTTGCCTGTTAAGTTGCTTTTCATATGTAACACTTTCATTTATAATTCTTAATGATGGTGAAAGAAGTTGTAACAAACCAGAGATTACATGTCAATTTTATGTTAAAATTCTAAATCAACTTTGAGCAGTCGTGTCTCGATTATTCTCATTTCGTCTAAAGTTACCGTACTCTCTTTAATAATTCCCAATATTTAAAAGTTGTTTAATGCTAATCCAAATCGGAATTTTCCATTTGCAACTATCATGGCATTTCTTCAAAAAATTTCAGTTTCGACTGGAAGTTGAAAATAAATCATCATGGACAGCTCGTTGTTGACATCAATTGACTGTAGATTGTAGAAATTTGTACAAAATATTGAGTTGCTATAAGAGAATTTGATTAACAACTCTCCAATGTCCTATTATATATCTTCTAACATAAGCTGTGCATTAACTCAGAAGGTGCTGACTCATAATATATTTGCCTGTTAAATTGCTTTTCATACGTGACACTTTCATTTATTCTAGAATATTCTTAATTTACTCATACTGAAGCCAAAACCAATCTTTAAATAGAAGCATATTTTGCATTGAACATTTCTTTTTATGTTTTAATTTTAGATCAAAAAAGGACTTCCACCTATCAACTTTGTTGGAGCAGATATTGAGAATGTGAAATCACCAGAAAGTAGGAGATTAATATATATAGCAAATAGCAATTATTATAATGGTAGATTTGATTATTCATTCTTTAACTAGCTGTAGTGAATTGGTTTCTATAGTGATATTCATGGAATTAGTCATTTCTTCGTCATATCTTGAAGAATAATTCCATGAATATCACTATAGAAACCAATTCACTACAGCTAGTTAAAGAATGAATAATCAATGAATTGGTGTTCAACCCAAGGCCTGGTTAAAATAAATGATATATCCATGCCAGACCCCCTCATCTATACTGAATTATCTGAAAAAATCTTACCAGACGAATATTCGCAACATGACAGTTTTTCTCTTGAATGTGCTTTATGTCTTTTAATAAATTTTTCTTTTCTGCATATAATGCATTTTTTGGGAAGAACATTCTTATTCCGTCTTGCAAATTTGTTACCAATATCTGCAAAAATTTCGCTTGAAGTTCTTTTTGGCTTGATTCCTAATTCAGATCTATTTTCGGTGTCTATGGGCTTCTTTTTAGAACGAGCTCTGTTAATTCTTGTTATGTTCGTGAACTTTGAATAACATTTTTTGTGGCATTGCTTAGTTTTAAGAATATCTTCATCCAACTTCAAAATATTTACTGCTATTTCTTTATCTACCTCACATTCCAAATCTTTCAAGGCTAATGAACTATACCATATCCTTTTACAACTTTTGATCGATATCTCAGTTAAAAGGCCATCGTCACAGTCGTGGTAGTGTATACAGCATGTGGTTTCTGACATAGTTTAATATCTATCGGAATCTCATTGAAATCACCGAACACTGAACCTGAAACGGAACGTAAAAATAATAGCAGTCGAACTACTGGCAGACGACAGTCGGCGGCTTCCCCGTAGCCTAGCAACGATAGCGACGGATAGCGGAGATTTATTACAAAATTGCGCGTAAACGTTCACATCTGGCTGTTTTTAAACGGTATTACAATTAAAAAAAGTTATATAAATTGAAAATATTAAAACATGTAAAATAAGAATTACAAAATACGTCTATTTTACGTTTTTATTCGCAAACCAACCAAGCATGACGAAAGATTTTTTACGTCATTAATCCGATTAAGGTGGCGCGACAAGGCAAGTTTCGGCGCCTCTTGCGCGTAATTGCTCCACTTTGAGGATGTCAACTTTAGTTTACCGTAATCAGGAATCATTTCTGAATCGAATGATACAAAGTTGACATTCCCCCCAAACAGTCACCACCAACCGACACCGTACGGCTTTCGGCCCATGTCTATTTGGCGTAATATCCTTTTAACCAGCCTCGGATATGTAATTGTAATCAGTCCCTATCAATAGTACACAAGGACCGGATATACAACTGGGTGCCGGCTCCAATTAATGGACAGTTTGTTCAGTATACACTAGAAGGCAATAGAGAACAGGAAACCACGAAATGTGGCTTTTGAACTATTGACCCATGACATAGAACATTAGCGTAGAAAACACTATACTGCAAATAAAAGAATACTGTTGACTATTAAATGGGATGATATGCAACATTTCTCACAGTCATAGCGAACTCGATACTTTGCCAAAACTGCGAAACACCAACTGTCACTTGGTGGCAAATAACAGCGTATCCATGGCGACAAAATTGTCCAGCTTTCGTCAGGTTTAAATGCCCGAATATCATAGAACGACTTGGATTTTGGATGGATAAGGCAGGAGAGTCTCAGATATGTAATTGTGATTGCAACCAGTCCATATTTACCAGTTATTAATAGTACACCTTAACGGTATCGAAAGGCATTTGGGCACAGAGCCACTCAGTTGGCGAAAGTTTTCCTAGTATACACTAGGAGGCAATAGAGAACAGGAAACAACAACAATGTGGCTTTTGAACTATTGACCCATTACCTAGAACATTTTGCATAATAAATACTAAACTGCATTTAAAAAATAATACTGTTGATCATTAAACGGAAGAAATAAAATATTAGAAGGGTATAACAACTTTTAATATTCATCAGTTGTTGATAAAAGCAATTTTTTACAGTAACAAGACCTCCAATAACAGCAATTTAGCAAAGGTACACACAGGTCCACTTCGCGTCAAATAAATTATACGTTGTTCGAGAGATTAGCTTGATATAAGGTTTAAACGCTTTCAAGCGTTAACAAGTACGCCGAAACAGAGCAAAATTTTTTCCCGCAGACGAACTAAATTTTACCGATCATTAGACTCAATAGCGCCTTCAAAATATGTTTATATTTTTAACTAATCTTCTTTGCCATTGACAAAAATACGGACCACATTTTATCCTGGCAGAAATAAAAGGGCTGCCTATATGATTGCAAGTCTAACCAATGCGACGGTAGGTGGAACCGGCACTTCTATAGGCCCCGGCAAAGTTTTTGATGGAAGTGCTAATGGGCTCTTAGATTAGCGTAGGCACAGGTGGATGTTTATTTTGTACACTCGTAATTTTCATCGGGAAATATGGTTTGGTATGCTTCCTATTCCAAATTGGTGGTTCCTTCCAAATTGGTGGTTGAAGACTTTACTTAACCCCTGTCCCCCCTTTGTTCGTAATTTATGTGATGTAAAAAATGATGTTAATTATAAATTAAGTTATTATAAATTAGTTATATATTAATAGTGATACATGTACAGTGACCTGTTTTGCAATACTTATTGTAAATTTTCATCCACTGCACTCGGCTTTTCTTATTTATCATGATTGACAACTGCTGTACTTAAGCTGTATTTGAATAACAATCTTATAAATGTTTCAATTTATCCATCCCTAATCATTCCTACTGTATATCCCTAACTTTTAAAATATAAAAATAAACTAAAAGAACAAAAATATAACTGAATTTTTTTTGTCTAATCCCGGGATTTTCAAAATATATAAAAAACAAAGAAAAAGGGAGACTGATCTTTGAACAATATTACAAGTGACCACTGAAGCACCAAAAGCTACTGAGCTTATTAGGAATTATAGTGTGGAATTACATGTCAGTAAATATTGATTGAAATGAGACTTGAAGTAGCCAAGGGAGGAAGGAGCTCATGGAGTATTAGCTTTGATTTTTATTCTTCAGCCTAAATGAAAATAGATTTCATCAAATTGTATTGTTAACCCGTGACTTTTTTTTTGTATTTATTTATTTACCGTCGAGTCAACTTTTAATTATGCCATTGTGGATAAAACACTGTTAGAATTGTTATTTTCATGCAAATCACCTTTCCCAATCAGTCTCCATTGTTTATCCTGTATAAAGCGAACAGTGACTCGTGATAGAAAATTCATTTTTCGAAATTGCCATATGCATTGGCTTTTGCTTAATATAATTATTGAAAAGTGAAATATTTATGTCTTTATGATACAAAACATGATACATAAATAACATGCCGATGAAAACGAACGGCGATTTTAGCAGAAGGCAATTGCACGTGTTATCGGCAACTTTTTCACTTTTTAGAAAATTCAAAGGGGGGGGGGGGTGGAATTGTGAATTCGTGAGTTATTATACGTTCATCGGTGGCGAGGTTCTAAAGACAAAAGAAGGAGTAAACCGCGATCTAAATTTGATTGAAAAGCGCCATATTAAAATACTGAAAATAAAACCGTAAACAATATAAGTTTTGTTGAGTCCCGCGACAGTCTAAAAACGCTTTTCGGGAAAAAATCGTCGAATTTTGTGTCAATGTAGCAACATCTGTATAATAAATAATCAGTGTAATAGACCCGGGTTCCATGCCCAAGACCTTGATTGTCTACAACTAAATTTTTGCAAGGTGCGTGCTGCTTGAGTCTCATTAGGTATGATTCTTTGTGAGAGAATACATGAATCAACTAATATGGTGTATGATGAAACCCATGAACATCGTCCAATCTAGAATGTTTTACTAATAACTATTCACCTGAGTTAGCTTGGGCAAGAAACTGCTGTTCACCATATAGCTCAATTTAAGTCACTTTATTTTTATTAGCTACATACATAAATATGAAAAATTAATCCAAAGCCCAGAAATTGCCCTATTTGACAACTCATGTTTATTATGACATGACTTTTATGGTGGTCCTGTCGGTATCAAAACTTTAGTCCGTATCAGAATTTTTTTTTTATAAAAGATGTTTTTTGCAAATGATGTGATATGCAAAACATGTGATATAATGGTGGGCATAAGCAGTGGCGCAGCCAGGGGGGGTTTTCGGGGTCGACCCCCCCCCCTTTTGAATTTTCTAAAAAGTGAAAAAGTTGCCGATAACACGTGCAATTGCCTTCTGCTAAAATCGCCGTTCGTTTTCATCGGCATGTTATTTATGCCGTGAACGCCCTTTACATTGGTGTTTATTCTCTTTAAATCACAAATTTGTGCCGCGGGAACAATGATAATTATTGTATTTTAGTACTCGCACGGAAATGTGAAAACTGAAAAAGCGTGCAATTGCCTTCTGCTAAAATTGCCCATGTTTTCATCGGCGTGTTATTTAGGCCCTAAACGCCCTTACGTCGGTTTTTATTCTTTCTAAATCATTAATTTATGCCACGATAAACATGATAATTATTTTATTTTTGTACTTTGCATGGAATTGTGAATTCGTGAGTTATTATACGTCCATCGGTGGCGAGGTTCTAAAGACAAAAGAAGGAGTAAACCGCGATCTAAATTTGATTGAAAAGCGCCATTATAAAATACTGAAAATAAAACCGTAAACAATATAAGTCCCGCGAGAGTCTAAAAACGCTTTTCTAGTCGCAAAATCGCAAAATTTCGTGTACATACGGCGCACATTATGTTTGGTCGCCGTTTAGGAACATACCGTCACTAAAATCGAAACACGGTATTGTGGGTGGGATTTGCCTTTTATCCATTACTTTAAAATTGTCGTAGAAAATTTTCGTGTCATCATTAAACAAGGTTGAAAACGCGATTTTTTCCCGGTTTCTGATGGTATATAAGATAAAAAATCCGAAGAATATCCATCAATTTTTATTGTACTGAAATAAATTTTACTCCATGAGAATTTACAGCCGATTTACGGATTTTTCAGGAGGTTTTATCTTTAAAAATAATCGGAGTGTCAGCATTGCGATTGAACGGAGTCAATGTTACAAGCACATTTCAAATTTGTCGAATTTGCAAAATAGAAAAAATACGGATCAAAACAATATATGATAGGCGACGGGCAGTTACCACAAATTTTTATTTTTATGTCGGCAAATGGCCAAGGTATTTTAAAATTGTGAATTGTAAAAATTGTTTTGTTTTGTTGACGCAAACGCTGGTTAAATTGAAGACAATTAAATTAATAAAGCAAGACATTTTAAATATGCCCTTATCGGTCACGAATTGATTACTTTCCACAACAGAAAAATCATTTTTCGTTGTAAACGTCGGCTCCTTTAACAAGTGGCGCAATCGCGGCGATGAATACGGTATGTATTTTTGATTTAACGATATACTTTATATGCATTTTTATTGTACGAAATAAAATTGTACTTTTCGGGATTTTATATCAGTTATTGAGATTTTTCTAACGGCGATAACGAGTTGGCAAGATTCCAAAAATACGTATTAAAATTAAATACCTCGTTTTTTCAGAGAACTAATGTTTTAATTTTGACGTAAGAAGAAGCAACCGCGAGTTACGTTGGACACAATTAAACTAATATATAAAGACATTTTAGAATTTTGTAGTTGTCAGAGATTGAATATTTCACGCGACAAGAATAATCATTATATGCTGAAAAGATGTCCCTTTAACGAGCGCGTAATGCGAAGACTGTTACAGACTGCAATGGGAATTTATGATTTATCTCATTAGGCAAAGGTTCTTTAGATATACACTCGGTGGCAATAGTGAACAAAAAAACTCACATATGACTTTTGAACTATTGACCTCTGACCGGAAAAAATTTTCTATAATTTTTATTTGTACGATATATTATACTGGGTATCTTTTATTGCAGTACATTTAAAAATAGTAATGTAAATCATTAAATATAATGTAAATCATCAAACAAGTGTTAATCGACACGATTCGCAGCTAACTCAATAATTTGTAAAACTTCAACAGCCACTTGGTGGCAACAAGCATGACGTATATCCATGACGACAAAATTTTAGTTTCCGGTCGATAGCGATATATTTTCAAGTGTTCATTCTTGCCTGCTGTAGGGCGGTTCAGAGCCAAGCTGGTTGAAAATCAAGTAAAACTCAATGCAGGAGGGCTTGAAGCAAATTTTCTATATCTTCAACTTTCTCAAACATTATGTATGACAATCTAAATTGAAAGTGAGAGTGCATTTTGCTATTCAATATTAAATGTCCAAATGTGAAAAGGCTGAGGACTCAAATGAGCTTGCAATAGTTTCCAGGCAATTTAATTACAATTAGTAATATATCTTAAATATAAGATTGAGTAATATCTGAGGTTTTGACAGGTAGTTGCTAAAAATAAGCTACTTTTTCAAAATTATTTGCAGGTATTATCCTGTTGTGGTCCCGACCCTTTCAGATCCACCTTTATTGTTTCTGTTTGTCTTAAGTTCATGGTATGTTATTGCACCACTTTTCTCCTTGTCGTCAAAATTTACAACCTGCTGATATTCACTGAAAAATCTTGGGAGGGCATTCACTAGATGAATTTTAACTACCGGTTAGGCAAGAAGAATTGTTAGGAAACTTACTGAAATTCTCTGCAAGGTTTATACTGAACTGCTGAAAATGGTCATAAAATTCATCAACTATTGCCATAGCCTATGCAACTGATTCTCATACAATCAAAATTGTAAATCAAGTCCTATTGGGGTGACCAAAGATACAGCATCTGAGTAGTGACTCTAGTGAGCACCGGTTTTGTCAGAACGACTAGTTTGAATCAGCTCCATTTTCTATTCATAGAAATAAAAGTTTCAAATTAGAATGAATATAGGGTCTAGTCAGACTCAGACAAAAATCGAATACAACAAATAAGCAAAATGATACATATGTATGCTACGTTGAGCTGGTAACTGAGCGATAAATGAATAAATGTCACCATTTATCAGAGTATCTTGTTTCATCTGAATAAAATAACTGGGACTTGTACTCCACTAATTGCTATCTTCACTTACAGACTTGACGTGAGGCTTGATTGATCTGTAACTAGACTCACGACTTGGTGTTTACTGACTTCAAACTCGTAAGTGATTGTGAACATGTTAGACCAGTGGTTCCCAAACTTTTTAGAGTTGGGACCCACTATTTATTACCACAGCTTATGGCGACCCACTTGATTTTAATTTAATTTTCTTTTGTTTTTTTATGACATAACACAGAACACAGCAATGGCTAATCATCGCACAACTACAGTGTTTCCTCGAAAATAAGACCTGGCCTGAAAATAAGATAATAATTTGAATTTTCAAAATGATATTAATTAAACCCTACCGTTAAAATAAATTTAAAATGTGTGTGAGAAGAAAGGTTCATTGGCCTGAAATAAGGTGAAGATCACACCACTATTCAAGATTGTGTTGTGTGATATCACAATTATGATATTTGTCATTTGATTTTTGTATAAGAAATACAAATAAAAACAATGGATGTCTAAATTTCGGGGGAACAGGGTAAGAAGTGCTGTACAGTGTACAAAACTGCTATGCGTAAAAAAGCTGCATGGTCATTCTTTGAGTAGCAAAATTTTGTTCCTTTGAGAAGATTTTAAAAAGGAAACTTTCACAGATTAGCCTGAGCCTGAGCATGCAATGTTTTTTTTTCAGATTTGTATCTTTGTTGAGAACTTCAAAGAATGAAAAGTTTCTGTGACTGAACACATGTACACATTGCCCAATTACAAATTCAGCATGTAGATAAAAGAGTCATATTGAACATTCCATTCCTACAATAATTTCAGGCTGAATGTCTAATGCCCTTGCAGCTCATACCTCTTCTCCTTCAACACAACACAGACATTCAGTAACAACTCAAAAAGGGATTAGATATTGAAAGAGTTAACTCTGAAAACAGCGAAACTAATCAAACTAGTAGAATTCATGATTTAAATTCTTATTGCTTTTTTATTCATGGTTTTTGGTGAACCTGGACATACCTATGCCCGTTTAAAACTTTATTTTATGCTTTTCCAGAACATGGGTGCAATATGAGGTATTTATTTATATTTATATATTTCTTATTATTAAGTGGTTGCATTATTGTGTGTGTCATTTTTATATTAGAATTCGATTTTGTCTTGTTGATATAGTTTCTCAAAATGGGTTATCAAATGACTGGCTTTCAAACTAGATATTTATTGTTTCTAATAGATAATGCCAACTTTAGTTCCATTGTGAACAGGAATAACTATACAATTTGAAGAGCCTTCTTTAGAATGCTAATATTAGAACCTACTGTTGAATGTTTTAATTGGATATTTGAATGTATTATATTTTTACTGAATTGCTTTCTTTTATCGCAAAAGAACCATTTTTGTGGACATTACGATACGGCTATGACATATATCAAATTTTTTGGCATGAATCTTTTGGTTGTGCCATTTATATTAACAGTACTTTATGGTCTAAAAATTTTTCCAAAATAAACATTTTTATTCTGCATAATTATTTGTGTTTAAATATAGCAGCATCTGTATATATAATGCGAAATAATCATAGAATCAGGTTCCACGCAGAAGATCTTGTTAGTCTGAAAAAATTCCCTAACATGCAGGCAGTTTTGATAAATAATATTCGCGACTGTCAACGTTTAAAAGTCTACACTAGGTGACAGTATAGAACAACAAAATATATCAATTTGGTCTTTCAACAACTGACCTCTGACAGCGGTACATTTTATATAATTTCAGCTCAGCTTGAAGTTTTTGTTTTGGTGTACAATGAATAATATTATATAATGCTTTTGTAAACTATAAAATCAGTCATAATTAACCTGTCTCACGATTTTAACTTGATATTTCGTTGGAACTCCACCAACAGCCGCTAAATGGCACTAACGAGCAATGTCTATTTAGCGTAACCATGGCGACTAAATTGCAACTTCCGACCTAAAGTTAGGAATCATCAAGCAGTCTATTTTTACTTACTGTAAGGTAGTCTAATTCTGAGCTAGATCTAACTCAAATAGAACTTATCTAGAAGGGCTTTAGGTAGATTTTCGATATCATTAAACTAACTAAAACATTTTATAGGACCAACATGCTGAAAGTACTATATCAGAACAGGAATTTAGGTGAACTGGCCTAGCCAGATCTGAGGAAGCTAGGTACAGAAATATTGAGCACACTAAAGTTTGGGATTCTGATTATTAGAAATGTTATTAGGAATATAGCTCATTTTATCTGATTAACTCAACTTTAATTATCAACTCAAACAGAATCAAAGAAAATAAATATACATATGATTAGGGGCCAGTCTGGATTTCATGGCCTTTTTGAACGAGAAATCGGGTGTGCAATCAGAAAATCCTGCGTGCAAATAAGAATTTCTGGCGTGCAATTATAGCTCACGGCGTGCAAAACAACTGCGCCCGCATGAAACTGACTTCGACCTAAGATACTTCTCAATACATCCGCGTAAAATTACCGGTATTGGATAAAAAATAGGTTGAATCATAGCAAAAATGGACGTTTGACCTTTGACCCCCAAACATTATTTCTACAGTTTGTTGCTAATTTTAAGAGTGATGGTGCGACTTTAGTTACCGCTACTGGTCAGTACATTCGTGTAAAATTATTGGATGAAAAATACGTCAAATCAGAGCAAAATTGGACATTTGACCTCTGACCCCAAACATTATTTCTATATTTTGTCACTAATTTTGAGAGTGTTTGTGCGACTTTAGATATCGATACTGTTCAGTACATCCGTGTAAAATTATTATATAAAAAATACGCTGAATCAGAGCCATAACTGGCCAGCGTTGGTGAGGAGGCGATCTTTCTCACGGGATTCCTATCATTCAACACGATATGGTGTTTTTTGCTTCGCATTTTTCGATCAGGCCAAATCTTGCAAGCTAGTATTAGTCGACAATTGTGGAGTTATAATTTTTTGGCATCTTTATATTACTAGATTATTGATTTAAAAACTATTTAAACTGATTTACATTGGTGAGCAATTGCAAATTTTCGGCGTGTGAATTGAATTCGCTTGCGTGCATTTTTGTGGAGCGCTAGCGCCCTCTGGCGTACATCTGCCATGGAATCCAGTCTGGATTAGGGGTGGGCATTACTGCATTAGCTAGATAATAATTAATTGTTTTTAAAAAAAACAAACATTTGGAAGCTTTCTGTTGAAACACTCAGAATTTTTCTATATTAGTATTATTAATTCAAAGATGAAATTCATGTGTAAATATTTATTCATTTCCACTTATTAGAAATTGCTTGCAAAAAGTCTTTTTCAGAGTGAAGTGAAGTTGTAAACCTATCGGAGAAGTATTCTGCCAGTCCATACCAATATGACACTAAATAGTGATGGACCGATGATTCAGACTTGGATTAGGATTTAGGATTTTCGTATTTATTGGAGGGAAAGGCAAGTCTACAATAAGACTTAGCCTAAACACGTGTGAAACACAAACAGACAAGCAGTCTCTTGTTAAGTTACCATGTCGGGTATAGCATGGAACACATTTGTTTTAGATGCACTGACTGGTGCTGGCTGTTATCAACCAGTAACTAATTGAATCGTCCTACGACGAGGGTGAGGAGACAAGCAATTCTCTTGCGCATAAATTTATAATGTTTAGCACAATGTGCCCATTACCGAGTCTAAGAGTTTGGTATTGTAATTATATAACTCAGCTTAATGATTAACTATGGTTTGCAAAAATTCAATTCAAACCTTCGCAGGGTATTCAGGGGTGCGATGGAGAGCATATTTTTTTATATGCTCAGCACAATTTACCTATTATAGAGCTTTTTTGAGTTTGATGTTGTAATTATATAGTAATATTTATAGTTTACAAATATCCATCATTATCATATTATTCAACAAATTTATTGTGTGTGCAAAATTTTGATCGAAATATTAAATGTATTGTAGTGCATTTTTAAGGCTGTGATTCGAAATTCAATTTATATCATTCTCATCGAGTACTAAATCAATTATGTTTTTGTTAATTCTGTTTTCGTTACGCACAAAATTTAGTGGTAATTATATGTTTAGATTTGTAAGAACGCACATGAGTGATATACACCGTGTGTTTATTACAAAAATTTCCCTTTTTTGTCATGAATATCCACACTGAAAAACCTCACCGAATTACAGTAATTTATTTAATATTATATATTGGATGTACTCTCACAATGTGTTAATTAATAAAAGATCTATGTATATCGTTACATAAACCAAGAAAACAATGTAGTTGAGTTATCGGTTCCCACAGAAATTAAGCATGCTCTACCATGACTAAGTATCTGTTCAAGCTTGAAAAAAGGCATAATTAGACACATTTATATTGAATTAGTATAACACAAAACATAAAAGGGATCTACTCCATTTTATCAATAGTTGTTTTAAATTGAATTAAATATGTGCAATTATTCTCCTTGGAAAAAAAAAGTTTTAAGACGAAGTTAATCACTCAATACTCGAATTTAAAAAATAAATAAATAATTATACTTGGAATCTTTACGTCAACTCGGTACTAAATTTCTATCAGCTGTATTTTATTGTATGTGTAGGAGGCAATTCTCTACAATTGCTCAAGCAATATTGTAAGTCTTCGACAAAAACTATCTGCACCTACAGGAACATACTTACCTTGGTCAAAACATAGTTTTTTCATATTAGAATTAGAGTGTAACATTTTTAAGAATGAGTCAGGTTATAATCGTTACATAAACTACTAAATTTCTATTGACTGTAGTATATTTTATGGGCCAGAGGCAAGTTTCTAATATTTGAGCAAGCGATATTGTAATTCTGAATATTGTAATGACAAAAATTTTCTGAACAACAGCGACATATTTTGGTCAAAACATAGTTTTTTTTATATCAGTGTGAAAGATTTTTGACTATTTTGGCTTCAGTTGGTTATCTAACAGGGACATTACAACGCCAGTTGTGGTTGTGATAAACAATTGCTCAGATTTACCAGAAACTGTGTATTGTGGCCAAAAAGCAAGAGCAAAACTATACTCTCAAATAATTCAACGACTACCTATGACAGGGTCCAAGGTTGTCGGCTCCGCGGGCCACAAAATTATTTTTGCTTTGTTCGCGGGCCACAATATTGCCAAGAATAGGTAAACAGTGCAATACAAAACAAACACCTTTATTGTGCAAACACATACCATCAGGCTAATAACCGAATTGCGTAAGTCATTTTTGGCGGTTTTGAGTTTTTTATAAAACAGATATTTGTGTAATGCTGCGCACCTGTCTGTTAACTCAGATTTTATTTTAGGAATTCCGAAACCCATAAAAATGGAGATTTTGTATGACATGTACATTTGTGCAATTGTTTCGTCATAATGAATTATCATTGTTACCACACGATTATTGTGACGTCACAAATGCAAAATAACCTCTGCGAGGGATTTTCGAGTTTTTGCATCTCAGATTCTAGCTTAGCGCTTATAAATTTGAATGCATACTTCAGTAGGCGTGCACTTGTGATATTCACTGTCTGAGTTCAATTCACCTTGGTTGGCTTTTATATATGGGTGCATTGCTGTTTTATTCTTTATATTTAGTATTAGTCTTATTTCGGCGGGTGTGCAGAGCGTGTTATCTTGATGAAATATATATTTTTAAACATAAAAAATAATGTAGTTGAAACAGAATAGCTACTTTGGGGATTAGAAATCGTAGATACTGAGAATTACATTCGTTTTTAGATTGTTTAGTTTTCAGGACTGGTGCATATAGTCAAGTTGCAATATTGCGTATGTCCCCAAGCCATAGACACATTTCTGCCTAAGTCACAGTGCGCCATTATGACGTCATAACTGCGTCATACAAATTAACTTAAATCCGGCTACGATCAAAAAATTGAACCATGGCAAATTATTGACACTCAATTGCATAACAAAATCATTAGGAAGTTTTTCTACGTTTTTTCTCAAAACTGCTAAAAATGACTTACGCAATTCGGTTATTAGCGTGACGATATGGTAGTTATCAGGCCCGACCAAAAAGTTAGAAAGCCAGCCATAACACTATTTAATGCAGTGACATCAGTGATGAAAATATGTCAAAAGGTTTTTCTGATTAATTTTATGACGAAACAACACAAAATGCGATATTTTGATTACTCTCCGAATGTGACGCGGGCCACAGATAATGAAGCGGCGGGCCTTGGTTTGGACCACCCTGACCTATGACATCGTTTATCTAGAATATACAAGTAATGGCATACTTTGATAGGCCAGATTATTGCAATAAAGTTGAAAACTAGTCCCTTTAGTTTTGATTATAACATGAGAGAATATCGTTTTTGAAATTCTAAAATTGTAAAATTTTCAAACCTCACAGCTTGTAATAAATGATGTGTTATCAGATATTTTTTCACCAAATATTGCATTCTATAATGATATACGGTACCTTTTAAAAGCTAAAATTTATTTTTCGATTTAGTTGTTCAGACCTAGTTAACAAGTGTATCTTTTAAAGCATTTACCTATTTTAAATGAGGAAAATAATGTTATTCAAAATATAATTGTTATGGAATCAATGAATTCCACCTTGTCATTACAAGTTAATTTCATAAAACCAATAGAAGGTTGAGTCAGGTGTTGCAGTATTGCCAGGTTTGAAAGCTGTCTGGTGGTATGGCCTAGTGGTAAGACCTGAGCTATGTTGGCATCTCTGGGTATGATTCTCAGATTCAAATTCGATGGACAGACAGTTCTGAAACACAAATGTAGCAGTACTCTTAGAATAAATAGTACTTTACTAGTGAGTGATACTAGGGAGTGAAAATCAATTCTTAATTAAATTGCTGGGTTTAATAAATGAAAGCTTAAGGCAGTACAAGACACTGCAACACACCCAATTGCTCTGGTAATTTAAAATTACACAAAAGGTGATCAAAATTTTCAATAAGAATGGTTATTGGTTAACCAATTTAAGATGAATATTGTTTATGATTTTTTTGATCGTTTACTGACATCTCAGGTAATAATCTATTTTGTATTGTACAATTTCTTCGAAATTGATTACCATAGTTATTACTATTCAAATTAGTAGGCACCAAAAAAATGCTAAGAAATAACTTAGGGTAAGTACTAGTGTTGCTGATTATGAAACTTTGACAAAAGTTCAGAATCAGTTCACGATTTTTTTTCAATAGCATCTATTCAATGTCATTAAACAAATGCATTCTGTCGCTAAGATATCAGCATATCGACATTAGTAATGAACGCTTTGAATTTATAATATTTATCGCCAGGCTGAATGAATATACACTCTGATTCTAGAAGCAGGTATTTAAATCTAGATCACACAAAATTGGGCGCTCCAGAAGTATGTGTACTATTAGGGAGGTAACTAATTTTGTTCGCCTAGTTTATATCAAGTTGTGTGAAAGAACCATAATCTATGGGAACGGGTATATTCACTTGGATAACACAGACAGTCGCCGAACTCGTAACAGAACTAAAATAAGTAAATTCGAAATGAAATTATGACCTAACCTTAACCTGGTACACATACTACCGGAATACCCAAAAAATATCAAAGTTTGCTAATATTTGAATGATTTACATACTATAAGGTATTGTCTAATTTTTATCAACCTTAAAAGATTTGTTCATCACTGGTAGTACTTGTAGTTAGCCAGAACTAGATTGTTACCTGGGCATAATTTTTTAATAGTGAAAACCAATGTGGTTAAGCCTGCATCTAGCTTGAATGGACATATAATTTGTACAGTCCTAATGTAACACTTAAAAGTTTAAGAAAGGAATCCAGGGCTTGTAATGAAATTTTAGTTATTTTCACCGTTGTAATATTTGCTAATATTTGTAAAAGAAATGTACTTAAAATACTGTTATATTCTAAATGAAATATAAAACAAATACCGGTATAACTTTCATGTCGCTTTTTTATCATTTTGAATCATATGTTACACAATTGTACTGCAATAATGATTGAGCAATACAATATTCATTTTTCAAAAAAGTACTATAAATGACGTGAGAGTATAGCAAATGATGGCAGAATAATTTTGTGTGTGCTGCAAATTTTTGTTTTACTTTTTGTCTTTATAATTTAAAGAGTTTTGCCCTTTCCACAACTCCAATAGGTTGAATTAACACTCATTTTAATTTCCCCCCAAATTGGGACTTTTGGGTATCAGATTTTGAATAAAGTAACTCCTGATGGTTGAATGTATGTATTGTTAGGATTTTTATCTTCCCAGGTCGAAGAGTTTTCAATCAGTGTCCCCACTATCCGCCTTCAAATTGACAAATATTTACTGATAAAATGTAATTTCGATGTTCAACTATGAATATGATAAATAGTAGAACTTCGTTGGCCTTGTATAGAATTAATAGAAACTACTGATGAAAATACAAAACATGAAAATTTTACATGCTTAAATTTTAGTTATTTTGAAAATGACCATTTATTTTATTTATTCATTCAGACTCAGGTATATCACTACTACAAATTGCACTACAATACCCTGCAGTGAACCAGGGATGTGACCAAATTGAAATTGACTATAAAATTGACATTATTTGCATAATCTGTTTAGATTGATAAAAATATGTTTATTGTACTAAATTTCCCTAAACTTCGAGGTCTGTGTATATATATATATATATATATATCTGCAACATCATATGATGAATAAGTAATATGGTGAAAATGACCTGTAAGATAAAAACAAAGTTGAATTCTGCAATTGAAGTTATTGAAAGCACATATGCAAGTGTTTGATTTTATATTTTACTAGGAAGTTACGGGAATAATCAAAAACACTTCGACAATCTTCAATTTTGTGTGATTGCATCAACTAGATTACGATAATTTTCAGTATCAGTATGTATAGTATTTGTGTCAAACAGTATAAAAGCCACATTAAAGATAAACAAACATAGTGATAAATGATCAAGAGACTATGATGTAAGGTTTCATTAATATTTTCCAAAAAATAGGCAATTTCTCAAGGTAACCATGTTGATAGTATTGCTGACCCTTTGATGAAGTTTATTCTCTGATGTCTGAAATATAGAACGTGGAGTATTTGGGGCAATAGTGTCAAAAACTTTAAAATGTACTATGTAAATAAATATAGGCCTATAATGTAACACTTGAAAAGTGTTAACCTAGTAACCTGATTGTTCAAAAGAAATGGATTTGCTGCTCTTATATATAACCTTATTCTGAGTGGAAATATAAAACATTAATTAGAGGAGTGTGATAATGATCCCCCATTATCCCTTCTAGGTCAATGTTCAGAGCCAAAACATAGAACGGCATAATAGAAAAATATGGTAATATGCTAATCTGTTAAAACTAAACTTAGGCCCTGCTTGTCTAGGGGCTAGGGCTTTGTTCTGAGAAAAAATTGAAGCAATTAATGTAAAAACTATAAATACTATTTTTACTTATCGCTGGACGCCTGGAGTCCTGGACCCTGATTAATTATAAGATGTAAGCTCGTCTCATTGCTTGAATTTAGTTATCAATTATCAGCAAAGTAATAAAAATGTATATGTATATATATGGTTTGGATAAGACGCCTAATTTAGTTTGATTAACTTGGTGAAATTTGAATATTCTCACTCATTTTGGGAATTGTCGAAAGAAAGTTTATATATTATTTTTCATAAGATAACGGCGATGTTCTGTCATATTATTTCCGTATTTGCTGAATTTTCTAAAATATTAGTGAACTGTGCTATCGCGGGTTATATTTCTGTAAAGCGGATGGACCGTATGTTGACTTCGATTTCACCTTTTTCTCACTCAACAAGCGATGCATTGCGCAAAAGATAAGTTACTTTGTCCCACATTGTCAACCAGCCATGAAGAGAGAATTTTATAAGCATTGATCGTACGCGCGGCACGTTTTTAATGTGCGCTCCAACATTATCCCATTCTCGGCAATAAGAGTAAATTAAGATTGACATACTTTTGCGTTGGATTCTTTATCCGTCCCAAGATTCAATTAATTGCAATTTTTCATCGTTAAAGTTGCTATGTCAACGCGTATTCATAGAAATTGTAATTTGCGCAAACAATACCATGAATTTCCTGGTTTACTTTTCCGAGCTTGATATTAATTGATAAATAATCTCATAAATAATGATGCAAAACGATTGAAATGATCGCGAAATTCTTGTTTAATCTGAGCTTGTCCAGAAATGGTATTCTCTGATTACATAATGTCCAGTTATTGTCCAAAGTTACGACTATATTACAATTTGTACAAAATTGAAGAATTAGATGTTCACTATGGATACATTCCGTGTAATTCCGCAAATAATGAAAATACCACAATACGGCACCTGGATAGTTGAAATAGATTAAAATTTATGTAATCGTTGACAATCAAATGGTGAGAGAATTATTTGTTATATTTCTTCGTTGTCGGTACTCATTTTTAAACTTGAAGAACTACCATTATCATGTATCCTGACGTATTTCCAAATGTTATAAAACGTTTAAAATGATGTTAGACTGTCGTGCATTATACTTTCTTTGTGTTTGCTGTCGGAAAATGTGTCAGATCTATTTGTATGAATAATTCTCAGTCAAGCGTATTCGCCATGGTTACTGATGGCCTTTTTGAAGCCAACGGATTTATAATAACCAAATTATCCACAAGAAAGGCCACTGGCCTACACGAACTTTAATCTGGAAGGGGCGTACTCGTGTCAATATTGACGGTTTGGTTTAATTAGGGCAAATGAGTTCGAAAGTAAATCGCCGTGCGCGATAAAACACACACACAATCTTTTGTAATCTGTTTTCCTATGATTCCCGACAAGGGCGGAACATAATATAACCCCCGCAAACATATCGCATTACTTGGTTCACAAGATAGTCAATCATCGGATCCTGCCCGGCAACATATTTACAATGTTTTATGGATAATGTTTACAACCGGCCATTCTTTCGCGCTACATTAACATTTTGTGCTTTTAGTGCTCGCCGTAATAATTAACTTTTGGCGAATAGCGGACGCGGATGAAATGGTTGATATTTATAATTGCCTTAAATATTTGGTATTTACGAATTGGCAGTCGAATTTTTTTTTGGCGAGGGCTCATACAAAAGGCCATGAAGTTTACTCTTTAAATTTCTTCACTTTCTCCGGAATATTCACGAATCAAATGGGTGCTTCATCAGTTGCACTTTTTTAATGGTTGAATTCGAAGAAATTTAGTCCCGATCTATTACTTGTTATTTCAGCTTAAAACAACTATTTCTTTGACGGAAACATTCCATGACGCGCGAGTGTCTATCACGTTACCTGTCGACACAATACTGTCCTTATAACATTTCCTTTGTCGCTTCATTCTCCACGTTTAGTGTGATCATACTATTTTCGTTAATGTACCGCGTTTATATAATTTCTCCAGTAAGGTGCCAAGCTTGATATTTGTTCACAGTTGGTACCGCCTTGGAGGACGTTGCAAGGTCGTCAAGTGATGTCGTAAGTGAGTAGACTTATTCCATCACCTGTAACAACGATACGGACATAATTTGTGAAAAAAATAAAAAAATCAGTAATTATCCAGTTAGGGTTCGAGTTAAAAAAGATTTGAGAACCTAAATTTCCAATGTAATCTGGAATGGTTATAAAAACCTTAACTAAACGATTATTCTTTTTTATATTTTAAGCGGTGGCCGTTGTGTTTTTTCACTTTCGCCACATTTCCACGAATCGAATGGGTGCTTTGTCAGTTGTACTTTGTTATTCGTTGGTAATTCGAATTACTAAAGTCCGGCTTTATTATTTGTTTTTTTCCATTTAAAAATAATTTTCTGGCGAGCGAGTGCCTATCACGTTACCCGTCGACACAATACTGTCCTTATAACATTTCCTTTGTCGCTTCATTCTCCACGTTTAGTGTGATCATACTATTTTCGTTAATGTACCGCGTCCGCGTTTATATAATTTCTCCAGTAAGGTGCCAAGCTTGATATTTGTTCACAGTTGGTACCGCTTTGGAGGACGTTGCAAGGTCGTCAAGTGATGTCGTAAGTGAGTAGACTTATTCCAGCACCTGTAACAACCGATTCGGACATAATTTGTGAAAAAATAATAAAACGCAGTAATCATCCAGTTAGGGTTCGAGTTAAAAAAGATTTGAGAACCTAAATTTCCCATGTAATCTGGAATGGTTATAAAAACCTTAACTAAACAACGATTATTCTTTTTTATATTTTAAGCGGTGGCCGTTGTGTTTTTTTCACTTTCGCCACATTTCCACGAATCAAATGGCTGCTTTGTCAGTTGTACTTTGTTATCGTTGTTAATTCGAATTAATGAAGTCCTGCTTTATTATTTGTTTTTTCAATTTAAAAATAATTTTCTGACGATCGAGTGCCTATCACGTTACCCGTCGACGCACTACTGTCCTTGTAACATTTCCTTTGTCGCTTCATTCTCCACGTTTAGTGTGATCATACTATTTTCTTTGATCTACCACGTTTATATAATTTCTCCGGTAAGGTGCCAAGCTTGATATTTGTTCACAGTTGGTACCGCTTTGGAGGACGTTGCAAGGTCGTCAAGTGATGTCGTAAATGAGTAGACTTATTCCAGCACCTATAACAACCGATACGGACATAATTTGTGAAAAAATCGTAACCATTCCCTGCGCAAATATGTATTTCCCAATGTCGAGTATCAATAATAATAATTTATTAAACTGTTCAACTTTGCCCCTCAAACGACTTATATTACCTGTACCTCGTTTATTTAAGTAATAATCAGGGCGATCAAAGCACTTGACTGCCATAGTGATATACTGCTGTTTAATATTAAAAAAATTACATACGTTTTAATTAAACTCTTCAGTGTCCGCACATGATGGGGGGGGGGGGGGGATAACAGTGCAAAATGCATATAGCTAGAAAATTCAAAAATGTTTACACTCGTTGCTTTCTTTTCTACTTCCGTGTTATTCCAACTTGCTACTTTCTGTGAATTACGACACATTAAAATATTCGACAAGATCAAGTTTTATAATGTATGTAATTCGAATCGACTAATTTTAATCTACTAACTGTAAAATTTCACTTTTCCAAACTTGATATTTGAACTTTGGGTGTCGCTGCTCGATAACCAGCTTTGATTATCCCAGACTCCCCTTTCCCAGTAAAACTGTGATTTTCATTTTTTCTCGTATTTTCTGTGTTCGTTTGTTTTTATTTACGGACTGAAAAAAATAAACTTGACTTGACATTCATGAGCTTTTTTAGTATATGAATGATCATAACGAGGCCGGAGGCCCAATGTCGCTGGTAAATTTGTTGGCAAATTTGATCACCAAGTGATCTGCTACAGTTATTTGTCCAGTCAATAATCCAATTTGAATAAGGCGGTAGCGATCCAGTAATTTGTGTAATTCAACAATATTTTGCCTCAACCAAAAATGCACATACATAAGGTACTCGTTCATTTCGAAATGGAGGATTATTTGTACCACGATTTTCATCCCCGCGTCCCAGGGTGTGAGAAATATTTCCAGCCTTTCCTGAATAAGTACTGATTCATAACTTTTTGACTTGTACGTTTTTATTTTGTGTGATATAAAATTAGACGCTTTTTCTTGCGCTACTGTTTCGAATTTGGTCTCATATGTGTCACATTACTCTTGTTGCATGAGATTATTAGTTACAACAAGTTAACATGTTTTATAATTGGTATAATATAAAATGTAAACTGTCAACCCTATTAATGCCTGGAGAGTTGTTTTGAATTAGTAACCGTAGGTTCTTTCCAACCTCCCATCAATTCCGTTGTTAGTCGATTATTTTCCTTTTACTATTTCGTGTTTTTTGTTTGATTCGTTGGCTAATTACTTGGATGATTGACTGGATGCACGATTTTTTATTTGTGTCCGGGTTAAAAATGATTTTAAGATTTGAATTTCCCACGTGATCGGAAATGGTTGTTAAACCTTACCTAAACCTTTTTTTTAAAGCGATGGCCGTTGTGCTGTTTTCACTTTCGCCATATTTCCACGAATCTAAGGGGTACTTCGTTAGTTGTACTTTGTTTCGAATGAATTAAGTCCTGCTTTATTATTTGTTATTTCAATTCATAACAGCTAATTTCTTGACGGAAACATTCCATGACGTGCGAGTGCCTATCACGTTACCTGTCGACACAATACTGTCCTTATAACATTTCCTTTGTCGCTTCATTCTCCACGTTTAGTGTGATCATACTATTTTCGTTGATGTACCGCGTTTATATAATTTCTCCGGTAAGGTGCCAAGCTTGATATTTGTTCACAGTTGGTAGCGCTTTGGAGGACGTTGCAAGGTCGTCAAGTGATGTCGTAAGTGAGTAGACTTATTCCAGCACCCCAAACAACCGATACGGACATAATTTGTGAAAAAATCAAAAAAATTCAGTAATTATCCAGTTAGGGTTCGAGTTAAAACAGATTTGAGAATTTAAATTTCCCACGTAATCTGGAATGGTTATTAAACCTTAACTAAACGATTATTTATTTTTACATTTTAGGCGATGGCCGTTGTGTTTTTTCACTTTCGCCACATTTCCACGAATCAAATGGGTGCTTTGTCAGTTGTACTTTGTTATTCGTTGTTAATTCGAATTAATAAAGTCCTGCTTTAATATTTGTTTTTTCAATTTAAAAATAATTTTCTGACGAGCGAGTGCCTATCACGTTACCCGTCGACACACTACTGTCCTTGTAACATTTCCTTTATCGCTTCATTCTCCACGTTTAGTGTGATCATACTATTTTCGTTGATCTAACGCGTTTATATAATTTCTCCGGTAAGGTGCCAAGCTAGATATTTGTTCACAATTGGTAGCGCTTTGAAGGACGTTGCAAGGTCGCCAAGTGATGTCGTAAGTGAGTAGACTTATTCCAGCACCTGTAACAACGATACGGACATAATTTGTGAAAAAATCGTAACCATTCCCTGCGCAAATATGTCTTTCCCAATGTCGAGTATCAATAATAATAATTTATTAAACTGTTCAACTTTGCCCCTCAAACGACTTATATTACCTGTACCTCGTTTATTTAAGTAATAATCAGGGCGATCAAAGCACTTGACTGCCATAGTGATATACTGCTGTTTAATATCAAAAAAATTACATACGTTTTAACTAAACTCTTCAGTGTCCGCACAAGTGGGGGGTAACAGTGCAAAATGCATATAGCTAGAAAATTCAAAAATGTTTACACTCGTTGCTTTCTTTTCTATTTCCGTGTTATTCAAACTTGCTACTTTCTGTGAATTACAACACATTAAAATATTCGACAAGATCAAGTTTTATGATGTATGCAATTCGAATCGACTAATTTAAATCTACTAACTGTAAAATTTCACTTTTCCAAACTTGATTTTTGAACTTTGGGTGTCGCTGCTCGATAGCCAGCTTTGTTGGTTCCTCGCGACTTCCATTCCCCAGTAAAACTATGATTTTCATTTTTTCTCGTATTTTCTGTGTTCGTTTGTTTTTATTTACGGGCTGGAAAAAATAAACTTGACTCGACTTGACATTCATGAGCTTTTTCAGTATACGAATGATCATAACGAGGCCGGATGCCCAATGTCGCTGTTAAATTTGTTGGTAAATTTGATCTCCAAGTGACCTGCTACAGTTATTTGTCCAGTCAATAATCCAATTTGAATAAGGCGGTAGCGATCCAGTTCCAGTAATTTGCGTAATTCAACAATATTTTGCCTCAACCGAAAATGCACATACATAAGGTACTCGTTCATTTCGAAATAGAGGATTATTTGTACCACGATTTTCATCCCAGCGTACCAGGGTGTGAGAAATATTTCCAGCCTTTCCTGAATAAGTACTGATTCATAAGTTTTTGACTTGTACGTTTTTATTTTGTGTGATATAAAATTAAACGCTTTATCTTGCGCTACTGTTTCGAATTTGGTCTCATATGTGTCACATTACTATTGTTGCATGAGATTATTAGTTACAACAAGTTAACATGTTTTATAATTGGTATAATATAAAAGGTAAATGTCAACTCTTTTCGTGCCAGGAGTGTCCGTGAGTTCTTTCCAACCTCCTATCAATTCCGTTGTTAGTCGATTATTTTTCTTTTACTATTTCGTGTTTTTTGTTTGATTCGTTGGCTAATTACTTGGATGATTGATTGGATGCACTGGATGCACGATTTTTCATTTGTGTTCAGGTTAAAAATGATTTTAAGATTTGAATTTCCCACGTAATCTGAAATGGTTACTAAACCTCACCTAAACGATTTTCATTTTAAGCGATGGCCATTGTGTTGTTTCCACTTTCGCCATATTTCCACGAATCTAAGGCGTACTTCGTTAGTTGTTAATCGTTGAATTCGAATGAATTCAGTCTTGCTTTATTATTTGTTATTTCAATTTGAAACAGCTAATTCTTTGCCGGAAACATTCCACGACGTGCGAGTGCCTATCACGTTACCTGTCGACTCTTTACTGTCCTTATAAGAATTCATATTTTTTTATAATATTTTTCGACCTTGATGACGGATTGGTTTAATTGGAAGCTTTTGTAATCTGTTTTCCTTTTGATTCCCAACAAGGACGGAACATAATATAACCCCCGCAAACCTATCGCATTACTTGGTTCATAAGAAGCCAATCCTTGTAGCGGGTCATGCCCGGCAACATATTTACAATGTTTTATTGGGAATGTTTACAACCATCCATTCTTTTGATCTACGTTAACATTTTGTGCTTTTAGTGCTCGCCATAATAATCAACATTTGGCGAATATCGACACTTCAACAGTGTATTTATTTTGGCGATTGTGTTTTTTTTTCGGCGAGGGCTCATACAAAGGGCCATGGAGTTTACTCTCAAATTCCATCACTTTCGCCACCATATTCACGAATCAAATAGGTTCTTCATCAGTTGCTCTTTTTTAATCGTTGAATTCGAATAAATTAAGTACCGCTCTATTACTTGTTATTTCAATTTGAAACAGCTAATTCTTTGACGGAAACATTCCACGACGTGCGAGTGCCTATCACGTTACCTGTCGACTCTTTACTGTCCTTATAAGAATTCATATTTTTTTATAATATTTTTCGACCTTGATGACGGATTGGTTTAATTGGAAGCTTTTGTAATCTGTTTTCCTTTTGATTCCCAACAAGGACGGAACATAATATAACCCCCGCAAACCTATCGCATTACTTGGTTCATAAGAAGCCAATCCTTGTAGCGGGTCATGCCCGGCAACATATTTACAATGTTTTATTGGGAATGTTTACAACCATCCATTCTTTTGATCTACGTTAACATTTTGTGCTTTTAGTGCTCGCCATAATAATTAACATTTGGCGAATAGCGGCACTGGTCTAATGGTTAATATTTATAATTGCCTTAAATATTTGTCCATTTTACGAATTGGCAGTCAAAATCTCAAGATTTGTAAACTTGGATCTTTTGTGGGAAACTCCCGCTATTAATGCAAAAATGTGCGATTTCAAAAAAACACCCCCTCAACGTTTTAAAATATTAAAAAAAAATCAGTGACTATCCAGTTTGAGCTCGAATTAGAAATGATTTGGAAATTTAAATTTCCAATGCAATCTAAAAAAATTACTAAAACTTCAACAGTGTATTTATTTTGGCGATTGTGTTTTTTTTTTCGACGAGGGCTCATACAAAGGGCCATGGAGTTTACTCTCAAATTCCAGTCAGTGAGTAGACTTCTTCCAGCACCTGTAACAACCGATTCGGACATAATTTGTGAAAAAATCGTAACCATTCCCTGCGCAAATATGTATTTCCCAATGTCGAGTATCAATAATAATAATTTATTAAACTGTTCAACTTTGCCCCTCAAACGACTTATATTACCTGTACCTTGTTTATTTAAGTAATAATCAGGGCGATCAAAGCACTTGACTGCCATAGTGATATACTGCTGTTTAATATTAAAAAAATTACATACGTTTTAATTAAACTCTTCAGTGTCCGCACAAGTGGGGGGTAACAGTGCAAAATGCATATAGCCAGAAAATTCAAAAATGTTTACACTCGTTGCTTTCTTTTTTATTTCCGTGTTATTCAAACTTGCTACTTTCTGTGAATTACGACACATTAAAATATTCGACAAGATCAAGTTTTATGATGTATGCAATTCGAATCGACTAATTTAAATCTACTAACTGTAAAATTTCACTTTTCCAAACTTGATTTTTGAACTTTGGGTGTCGCTGCTCGATAGCCAGCTTTGTTGGTTCCTCGCGACTTCCATTCCCCAGTAAAACTGTGATTTTCATTTTTTCTCGTATTTTCTGTGTTCGTTTGTTTTTATTTACGGGCTGGAAAAAATAAACTTGACTCGACTTGACATTCATGAGCTTTTTCAGTATACGAATGATCATAACGAGGCCGGATGCCCAATGTCGCTGTTAAATTTGTTGGTAAATTTGATCTCCAAGTGATCGGCTACAGTTATTTGTCCAGTCAATAATCCAATTTGAATAAGGCGGTAGCGATCCAGTTCCAGTAATTTGCGTAATTCAACAATATTTTGCCTCAACCAAAAATGCACATACATAAGGTACTCGTTCATTTCGAAATGGAGGATTATTTGTACCACGATTTTCATCCCCGCGTCCCAGGGTGTGAGAAATATTTCCAGCCTTTCCTGAATAAGTACTGATTCATAAGTTTTTGACTTGTACGTTTTTATTTTGTGTGATATAAAATTAAAAGCTTTATCTTGCGCTACTGCTTCGAATTTGGTCTCATATGTGTCACATTACTCTTGTTGCATTAGTTATTAGTTACAACAAGTTAACATGTTTTATAATTGGTATAATATAAGAGGTAAATGTCAACCCTATTCCTGCCAGGAGAGTTGTTTTGAATTAGTAACCGTAGGTTCTTTCCAACCTCCTATCAATTCCGTTGTTAGTCGAATACTTTTCTTTTACTATTTCGTGTTTTTTGTTTGATTCGTTGGCTAATTACTTGGATGATTGATTGGATGCACTGGATGTACGATTTTTCATTTGTGTTCAGGTTAAAAATGATTTTAAGATTTGAATTTCCCACGTAATCTGAAATGGTTACTAAACCTTACCTAAACGATTTTTTATTTTAAGCGATGGCCGTTGTGTTGTTTTCACTTTCGCCATATTTCCACGAATCTAAGGCGTACTTCGTTAGTTGTTAATCGTTGAATTCGAATGAATTCAGTCTTGCTTCCTTCTTTGTTATTTCAATTTGAAACAGCTATAATTCTTTGCCGGAAACATTCCACGACGTGCGAGTGCCTATCACGTTACCTGTCGACTCTTTACTGTCCTTATAAGAATTCATATTTTTTTGTATTATTTTTCGACCTTGATGACGGATTGGTTTAATTGGAAGCTTTTGTAATCTGTTTTCCTTTGATTCCCAACAAGGACGGAACATAATATAACCCCCGCAAACCTATCGCATTACTTGGTTCATAAGATAGCTAATCCTTGTAGCGGGTCATGCCCGGCAACATATTTACAATGTTTTATTGGGAATGTTTACAACCATCCATTCTTTTGATCTACGTTAACATTTTGTGCTTTTAGTGCTCGCCATAATAATTAATATTTGGCAAATAGCGGCACTGGTCTAATGGTTAATATTTATAATTGCCTTAAATATTTGTCCATTTTACGAATTGGCAGTCAAAATCTCAAGATTTGTAAACTTGGATCTTTTGTGGGAAACTCCCGCTATTAATGCAAAAATGTGCGATTTCAAAAAAACACCCCCTCAACGTTTTAAAATAATAATAAAATCAGTAACTATCCAGTTTGAGCTCGAATTAGAAATGATTTGAAAATTTAAATTTCCAATGCAATCTAAAAAAATTACTAAAACTTCAACAGGGTATTTATTTTGGCGATTGTGTTTTTTTTTTTCGGCGAGGGCTCATACAAAGGGCCATGGAGTTTACTCTCAAATTCCACCACTTTCGCCACAATATTCACGAATCAAATAGGTGCTTCATCAGTTGCTCTTTTTTAATCGTTTTAAATTAAGTACCGCTCTATTACTTGTTATTTCAATTTGAAACAGCTAATTCTTTGACGGAAACATTTCACGACGTGCGAGTGCCTATCACGTTACCTGTCGACTCTTTACTTTGAATTCATATTTTTTTATGATATTTTTTGACATTGATGACGGATTGGTTTAATTGGAAGCTTTTGTAATTTGTTCTCCCTTGATTCCCAACAAGGACGGAACATAATATAACCCACGCAAACCTATCGCATTACTTGGTTCATAAGATAGCCAATCCTTGTATCGGGTCATGCCCGGCAACATATTTACAATGTTTTATTGGGAAGGTTTACAACCATCCATTCTCTTGAGCAACATTAACATTTTGTGCTTCTAGTTCTCATCTTAATAATTAACATTTGGTGAATAAAGGACGCGAGACTAATGATTGGTATTTAAAATTGCGTTGGATATTTGGGCCTTTTACGGATTGGCATTCGAAATGTCAAGGTTTGTAAACTTGGATCTTTTGTGAAAAGCCACCTCCACCAATGCAAGAATGTGCAATTTTAGAAAAACAACCCTGCAACGTTTTGCAAATAAAAATTAAAATCAGTAACTATCCAGTTAGGGCTCGGGTTAAAAATTATTTGAAAATTTGAATTTCTAACGCAATCTAGAATAATTACTAAACCCTTCACTGGATATATTTTTTATTCTGAGCGATGGCGGTTGTGTTTTAGGCAAGGGCTTCCTACAAAAAGTCATGAAGTTTATTCTCTAAATTCTTCCACTTTCGCCACAATCTTCACGAATCAAATGGGTGCTTCATCAGTTGTACTTTGTTATTCCTTGTTAATTCGAATGAATTAAGTCCTGCTTCATTATTTCGTATTACAATTTAAAACTAATTTTTCGATGTAAACATTCCATAACGAGCGAGTGCCTATCACGTTACCAGTCGACACACTACTGTCCTTGTAACATTTCCTTTGTCGCTCCATTCTCGACATTTTGTGTGATCATACCATGTACGTGAATGCACCGCGTTCATATAATTTCACGGTATCGCTCCAAGCTTGATATTTGTTCACATGTGATAGCGCTTTGAAAGACGTTGCAAGGTCACGCTGGAATATTATTTTGATTTTGAAAGTAGACTTATTTCAGCACCTGTTACGAACAACCAATACGGACATAGTTTGTGAAAAAGTCTCAACCATTCCTTGTGTAAATTTTTATTTCCCAATGTCGAGTATCAATATTAATAATATATTAAACTGTTCAACTTTGCAAATGCCGTAGTTAATCGCCCTCAAACGACGTATATTACCCGAACCTCATTTATTTGAGTAGATAATCCATGCACTAATTATATAATAATCATATTGTGCGCTTTAGAAAGTAATGTATTTTAATACTGATTGTGAAGACGAGCGACAATAATTTATTGTGCAATTCACGCCATTCACTGATTATGTATATTGACATTGAAGTCGAATATCATCAATTTTAACCGTTAGCATTTAAACAGAGGAGGGGTTATTCCCGGGCTTGATTTCTTGTATCGTTGAGGGCGATCAGAGCGGTTGACAGCCATAGTCGTACTGCTGTCTAATATTAGAAAAGGTTACACACAAGCACAAGTGGGGGGGGGGGGGTAAACAATGCGATATGCATATAGCTAGAGAATCCGAAAAAGTTTGCCATTGTTGCTTTATTTTCTATTTCTGCGTTATTCAAACTTGCTAATTTCTGTGAATTACGACACTTTTATAATATTACAACAAGAAAAAGTTTTATAATGTATGCAATTTGAATCGAATAATTTAAATCTAATAACTGTAAAATTTCACTTTTCCAAACTTGAAATCTGAACTTTGGGTGTCGCTGCTCGATAACAAGCTTTGATTCCTCCCGACTTCCCTTCCCCAGTAAAACTGTAATTTTCATTTTTTTTCTCGTATGTTCTGTGTTCAATTGTTTTTTATTTACTGGCTGGGAAAAATAAACTTGACTCTACTTGGCATTCCTGAGCTTTTTTAGAATACGAATGATCATAACGAGACCGAATGGCCAATGTCGCCGATCTAAAGTCTCTCTCATGGTTAATTTTTGATGGAGGTTGAATTAAATTTGTATAGATAGTTGATATTTGGCGCCGCATTTTAAATTCACTACGCATTGATTTGTTGGGGAATTCAAAAGCATCAAGTGAGCTGCTACGGTTATTTGTCCAGTTAATAATACAATTTGAATAAGGCGGTAGCGATCCAGTAATTTGCGTAATTCAACAATATTTTGCTTCAACAAAAAATGCACATACATATGGTACTCGTTCACCTCGAAATGGAGGATTATTCTACCACGATTTTCATCCTCGCGTGCCCGAAATTCCATAAAGTACCAGGCTGTGAGAATTTGGAATGATATTAACCCATACCTAAAGGAAATTCCCAGTTTTAAACTTTTATTCAAGAAATGTTTTCAGTCTTTCCTGAATAAGTACTGATTAATAACTTGTTGACTTGTACGTTTTTATTTTGTGTGATATAAAATTATACGCTTTTTCTTGCGCTACTTTTTCGAATTTGGTCTCACATGTGTCACATTACTCTTGTTGCATGAGATTATTAGTCACAACAAGTCAACATGTTTTATAGTTGGTATAATATAAAATGTAAACTGTCAACCCTATTAATGCCTGGAGAGTTGTTTTGAATTAGTAACCGTAGGTTCTTTCCAACCGCCCATCAGTGATTTGTATGATTTTGTGATGATATTTATAATTTTCGGAAATTGGCGAAATGCTTTACGTGTCCATATATTTGAGCACAGCTCTCTTGTTTTTCTGAGCCTGATACTCATTAATACGTAGTCTGATAAATCATGATGCAAAACGATTGAAATAATCGCGAAATTCTTGCTCATACTTCTTGTCTAGAAAAAGGCAATTTGGGAATACTCAAACATATTATGTCTAATTTTTGTCCGCGATTACGAGCATATCATAGTTTGTTCAAAAATGAAGAATCAGATGTTTATCCTAGCTAAGTTCCGTATAATTCTGTGAATACCGACAATGCTACAATGTCGGACTTTGTTTATAATTTGATTAGTTGAAGTAGAATAAGTAGCCTGATGAATCCTGATGCAAAACCATTGAAAAATCGCAAAACTTTGCTTAACCTGAGGTTGTCCAAGAAATGCAATGCGACCAATTATTGTCCGATATTACAACTATATTATAGTTTGTTCAAAATTGAAGAATTAGATGTTCATGCATGTATTATGCTTTTCTCATGTTTGCTGTCGGAAAATATGGCATATCCATTTGTCCTAATTTTTCATCGAGCATATATACTCTATGGTTACAGATAGCCTTTTTAAAGTCAGCGGATTTAAAACAACCGAATTATCTTCAAGTAAGGCCATTGGCCTACACAAAATTTTAATCTGGAAGGGGAAAATATTTTGTGACATTGGTCACGGATTGGTTTAATTAGGGCAAGGGAGTTCGAAAATAAACCGTTGTGCGCGATAATCCAAACAAGCTTTTGTGACCTGTTTTCCTTTGATTCACGACAAAGACAGAAGATAATATAACCCCCGAAAACCTATCGCATAACTTGGTTCAAAAGATAGCCAATCCGTTATCGGATCATGCCCGGCCGCATATTTACAATGTTTTATAGAAGAATGTTTACAGCCGGCCATTCTTTTGCGCTACATTAACTTTTTGTGCCTTTTAGTGCTCATCGTAATAATTAACATTTAGCTTGTAATGGACGCCGATGTAGCGCGTTAAATGTACAATTTGAGAATAACACGAGGTCGGGCTGGAATATTATTGTTTACTTTTGAGAGTAGACTTATTCCAGCACATGTAACAACTGACATAATTTTTGAAAATGTCGTAATCAGTTTGTGCGCAAACTTGTCCTGCACAATCCCAAGTATGAATATTGTAATTTATCAATCTGTCCAACTTTGTTAAGGTTGCCGGTTGTTGAACGACGTTTATTACTTGAACCTCGTTTATTTTAGGAAATAAAATGCTCCAGCTACAAAATGCTTTAGAAAGAAATGTATTCTAACATTGACTGCGAAGAAGAACGGTAATAATTTATTGTGCAATTCACACCATACATTGATTATGTATATTAACATTGACACACAATTTCAACCGTTGGCATTCAAACAGAGGAACGGTTAATCCCGGGCTTGGTTGCTTGTATCATTAAGGGCAACCAAAGCGGTTGACAATTATCTTGCAACCATAGTCGTACTGTTCTCATATAATAGAAAAGGTTACACACGTTTAAACTGTTATTTACTCTCACGTGTCCACACAATGGGATTGAAAGTGTGAAAATGCATATATGCAGAAGATCAAAAAAAAATTTGTTTCTTTCTTTGCACTTTTGATGGCGGTGGATCATGGGTATGATAGCTCATCACATGTCAAATACTGCTATGTTTAATATCGATACTCATATCCTTAGTAGTTATGCACTTAATTTGAGTTCAGGTATTACCCCACCTTCTTAGTTTATCTTATCAATTTATCGCAATCTGAGGAAATAGACCATATACTGTAATTAGCCAAACAAACACCTAATCGGAATTCAACTCATCTGAGAGCTCAGAACTCATATTTTTAACATATGGGATAATCTGTTTGAGTGGTGATATTTATGTGTGAATCTTTATTCATTTCCACTTATCAGTGATTGCTTTGCAAAAGTCTTGTTCAGAGTGTAGCTGTAAAACTAATTAAATGTTATGAAACGTGTAAAATGTTATTGGACTGTTAACTATTATTAGGTATTTTTGAAGTCAGCGGATTTATAACAACCAAATTATCCACAAGCAAGGCCATTGGCCTACTCAAAATTTAATCGAAATAAGTATGTTTAGTGACATTAATGACGGATTGGTTTAATTAGGGCAAGTGAGTTCAAAAATAAACCGTTGTGCGCGATAAACCAAACAAGCTTTTGTAATCTGTTTTCCTTTGATTACAAGATATATATATATCGCATTACTTGGTTTACAAGATAGCCAATCCTTTATCGGATCATGCCCGGCCGCATATTTACAATGTTTTATTGGATGTTCACAACCGACCATTCTTTTGCGCTACATTGACATTTTGTGCTCATGGTAATAATTAAAATTTGCCGTGTAGTGGACACGCCGATGTAGCGCGTTATTATAGATTGAAGATCGAATCTTGTTTTGCATAAAATAATTTCTAACAAGTGAAAGCGGTTTCAAGTAATTTTCCATTGGCAACGCAAAATAATTGTATTATGATTATCAAAGCGCATTTTTAATGATTGATATTTATAATTGCGTTAAATATTTGGGCATTTTACGAATTGGCATAAAATTTGTGGATAGCCATGTTTTAAAATACTAATAACTCAACGTTTTTTTGGCTTACTATCAATCCATAGCTCTACACTCAAAATAGTGCCCGCTTGTAGCTGGTATGGAGTATGTATCGTGTTAAAAAAAATATTACTCTTCCTCTCACATTTTTGAGTTGCCATTTTTTGTTCAGTGCCAGGTGACATAGCCAAGGGTATTCGGCGTTGAGAACTGCGCCGCCTTTCAAAATTCGAGAAGATCAAAAAAGTATAACTAGCTCAATTTATATCCTAATTAAGCATAATATTAGTCTTTTGTTAGTTAGAGGTTTTGTCTATTACTACCAGTTGACAAGACTGACACCTGTGAAAAGGGTCAGTATGGAAGACTGGTTGGGTCACCGAGGATCCTGGCCCCATGCTGTATATAAGTAATCATTCGGATAGTGCGTTAGGGATGAAAATGGATAAAAATAAATGGAAATAAAATGCATGTAAATGAGTCAGCAATTTAATATAAGTTAATATTGCTATTTGTGATGTTCATAGGTCAAGCGAAGTTTTCGACGCTGGGCAGGTCTAGAGAATCGGGGCAAATATCAAGAGCTTGGATTTGTTTTTGCAATTATTTATAATAAATTCTATAATTAAATATTCATTGGGCAAGTAACAGGCTCAAATACATTGCATTTAGCGGATTGCAAAGAAATAATAAATAGGGAGGATTATACGGAGACTCTGCATAACTGGTCTTACATAAATTAAAACTCTCATTGTAGAGACGTTCAATAACATATGGAATTTTATCAATACCGTACAATACCATTAAAATTCGAATTTTATTTTGAACGCTTTGTTGTCTCATATAGCTCACCAGGGGTGTGCACCCTTTTTTACGGGATGCCAGATACAAATAACAGGGTGAACCCGGAGGCCGCACTTAAAAACTCTACTTACCAAAAATCCGAACTACAAAAATTCGTATCGTAAAAATATTGTTTCGACTAATGTATGATTTTCCAAATACAAAAGGCCGAAAGCTTGAAAAATGAGTGTAGTGATATTTGTTTATTTTAGATTAATTTAATGAAGTGCTTGGGATGTTCAACTTGAATTTAATATTCGAATATTGCGACCTTCAAATATCCTTTTTCGTGTTTATAGGATTCAACATTTTGATTAAAACTATTTTACAAAACTTCATTTTTTATTGTAATCGATGGCAGCCATGTGCAGTGTGGCAATAAAGTATCCGCCATCCCATCGACCCATCCGTTACCCGAGGTGCGTACAATGTGTTGCCAGGGAAATACAATGAAAAGACAATGATACGATGAAAAAAATAAATAGAAAATTTTTAATTTTATGTGTGTGTGCTATTTTTCATACTTTACGTTCTCTCTCAGTAGGCAACTTTTGCTGCTTCCGCCCACTGCCGTTTTCCCACTGTTGTTGTTTTCATTTAGCCTAGTCTAGTCATCAATGCCAAAGATAAACAAACATACCGTTCGTAGTTTTTATTGGGTATTTCTCTGTCCTTCTCCTTTTTATGTGTATCTTTTCTATTTATCATTCTTCGGAGTTTCAATTTAATTCATACATGTATTTGTTACGGGTTTTAACAATTATTATAATTCATACAAATATTGCGCCCTAGTTTTGTGAGAGCTTAGAATGGATTAGGGCATTTACAGATAAAATGTGTCCCTGCTTTCTATCTACGAAGGGGCTTCCTGAACGAATTAATTTTGTAGGTAGAATTTCTACTGTAGTTGCAAGCACAAAAATTTGTTTCTTTTTGGTATTGATTGTACGGCATTGTTAGGAGTTCTTTCAGAAATGTTGATTTAAAACGCATAGATTTCTAAAGGAAACAGCTATTCACATTCATTGTCACACCGACATTAAACGAATTCAGTAAGAAACACGCTCTTATAACATGGTGTTTTTTGCAACAGGATTTTGCTCGCTAGTTTAGCTAATATGACAGTGCACTCAGATATTGGTATAAGTTTTGCGACGCAAATAGATTGGAATTGCTCACACGCACCAGATTACCTAAACTAAAAACTTGTTTCGCGGGCGCACTATTCATAATTGGCACTTCGCTGCGGGCCCCACAATTTTTTGCGGGCCGCAGTATGCAGACTCCCTGGTAGATACCATTGGGTCCTTACCTCAGAATAGTCATTTTTCACTTTTCAATGCGTTTGCTTATCCTCAAGAAAAATATAAAAATATGTGGACAAACATTTTATGATTATTCATTAGCCCACAATGTTTATGACGGGATACTCCTTTCTGCCTTCCTGTTTTTAAAACTCTTACCGGTAATATAAGGTGATTTTTTGAGGTCTGGAAATATTCTTGCTAAAAATAGCAGTCCCTTGCATATTGTTCAGTGGCCGCTTATATAGATGGCTTTGTTCAAAACAGAAAGCGTGGAATGGGTGTCGCATAAAAACATCATAAAAAAGTACTTAATTTACTTGAGGTCAAGTAAAACACATTAATCTTAATTTTAAGACTATTTTACACTGATATTTGCAATTGTGACTGTTTCCAAAAGTGTATATTTTATATCAACCATAACGGATTTGTTGGCATCTATGTTAGGTTTCATCGCACCTGGTTAACAAATATTTTCTGTTCAGATTTGTAGCAGCTTTAGTTAAAGTTTGTATCCCAGAACTTTGAAGATATTGTCGAAAAAATATACTAGTGAATATCAGTTATCACATCAGATGGACATATTTTTATAAAGCTTTGCCACATTGTCCGTACACTGGATGTTAAAACTCAATGACATTGTAAAGCAAACATGATGTCTTATCAGAAAGTAATAGCAAAAATCAATGAGAACACTTTAAAGTGCACTGACTTCTATGACTTTGCTGAACCTTTCGAAGTTTTTAAGAAAAAACTAAATGTGGACGTCACTCCTATATTGGAAGAATTCGATTTCTATAAAAGTGGAAGAATAATTGAATACAATTACGTACCAGGGTACTTTGAGTTCCAAAAATATTTGGAAGAAGAGAAAGAAAGAACATCTAAACACGATTACGTACCAGAGTCATATGTGTTCCAAAAAAATTTGGAAGAAGAGAGAAGAAGAGGGATCAGAAAAGAGACTCATCTTGATAAATTGTTTAAGAACTTCAAACAAGGTCATGTATGCTTCGTGGGTCCCGCGGGATCAGGGAAAACGACAATCATGAAAGCAACATCGAGAAATTCCATGCATGGAAAATATTTCCAAGGAACCATCAAGATGGTTCAATATATACAATGTAAACAATATATGAGCAACAGTAAAGTAACAGCAGGTGAACTAATTTTCAACAATCTCCCGAAAGAAGAAAGAGGTCAAGCAATTGACTATGCAAAAACCCACCCAGAAGAAGTTTTGTTTATGCTCGACTCCTTGGACACTCTTCAATATACAGTTGATGGAGTTTATGAAATCATCAGCCTAGATGAGCCTGCATATCCTGAAGTAATATTATGGAATTTTCTCACTGGGAAGGTATTTCCTGGCTGTCGCATTCTATCGTCCAGTCGTGAACATTCTATCAGAAATTATTGGGGAGAAGTTCGACCCAACAAGGTCATTGCACTTGCTGGATTATCAATCGAGTCGATCACAGAAATTATTTCTGGATATGAAGGAAATGAAGAAGCCGAGAAAATAATGGAATTCCTCAAAATCAAAGCTCCATTACTCTTGTTACTGTGCACCACACCTGTGACGCTGGTTTACACATTGATAGCTTTGAAACTCGAATCTAACTTCAAGCCAAACACTATGACTGGTATTATGACTGTGGTCATGAAAAGCCTTTTACGATCACCACACAGTCATCAAGAGAATATTTTGGAAGTTTTGAACAAATTAAAAGAACTATTATACATTGGGACAGTAGAACGTCGAGTTCTATTTACAGAAAATGATTTTCGTCAAGTTAATCTAAAGCCAGAAGAAGCAACCGATTCAGCCATCCTAGCTTCTGGAGGAATTTTTCGTAAACTTCTTCGAGGAATCCACCTTCTATACTTTCAACATCAAAGTTTTCAAGAAATGCTCACATCTTTGTATGTTCTTGGTCTGGATTTAAAATCTTTCGAGCAGTTCATTGATAAGCATCTTCATACCGGTCACTTTGTTTTCATCAGAAAAATGATGTGTGGACTTTTATTAAATCCCACAGTTTATGAAGAAGCCAGAAATTTACTTGGAGGTATGTTGATGTTGAACATAGTGTGTTGAATTTAAGTGTTTAACATAGTTACAATTCCAGGATTGGAGGCGTTTTTTTTTCTAGACTCAAATCTGGAAAACATTAGATATTTTTCCGTATTGGATATACACTTATATGACTTATAAATTTGATATTTTTTAAACTAAGCCTTAACTTATTGCTCACCATGTTGCTTGAAATTGATAGAGGCAGTTTTTTGTTATTTTCAGGTTTAGGAATTTGCTTGTTTGCATTATTAGTTAATTAGTCAATGTGATGACCTAGCGGTTGAAGCATTAGTCTCAACCAACTCCTTTGGCATCATAGGCTATACATCTCGGGTTAAAATTTCATATCTGTTTCTTCTTAAATGTGTGATAAATTTGATCCAGACGGATTCCGGTTCTTCCAAAAGCAGCTACTTGATACATATCATTAGATATTAAGTGGATGCTTGTACTATGAATAAAGTCATGAATAAGCATTGCTTAAAAAAATTATGCATAAATACTGTAATTCTTGTCCATAGAGTTCAGATGCTACTATGAAGTTTTGTGTAAAACAAACAAAATGTATCCAAGTAGTATATTAACACTTGACATCTTACTCTAGATTTAATTAAACCAAAAATTCTAGCTCAGGAGAATCTGGAGTGCAATGACAAGCATGAACAGACTCTAGTCCAAAAATTTCAAGAGGTTACGGTCGTGTCCCCCGTTTGAAATTCTTTTTTTTTTAGATATTGTTCTACGTTCAAACAACGTCGTTCTACGGTGATAACACTTCAGTGAAAACTACTTTTTCCCAGTGCTTTATCACCCCAACGTAATTTAATACCGCCCGACTTCAATCACACCTTATTCTGTTAGTTATCTAATATTGACGCTATCCCCGCGCATATGTTTGTATTCGAAAATGATATATGTTACCTCAAAAAGTGGAAATCGCGCGCTGTCGATGCGAATTGAAAGCGACAATAGTATCACGCTACCTCTCTCTCTCTCTTGTGACGAATACCCTCGTGCTTCATCATCTGGACCCAATTTAACGCCGCCCGTCTTCATGTTAGAATATTGCAGTATGTTATAATAATGCAGTACGAAATTTCTTTTCGGAAAAATATAGCTTTGACTAACGTAAGATTTTCTACATATGAAAGGCAAAACTCAAAACTACAAACTCAAAAAACGTGTCTGATGATATTGGCTTATTTTAGGTTAATTTAATGCAGGAATGTCCAATTCAAATTTAATATTCGAATATCGTTTTTTCTTGTTTATAAGAATACTGATTATGGCGCACATATCCTACAGACACCGCCCATGTTTGGATTTAAAAATATTTCATACTTATTTCTTTTTTTATCGCAATCGAAAGCAGCCATGTGTGGCACGGAAATAACTAACAGTGGTCATGAAAGGTTTTCAAATAACCTCCGAATTGAAGTGCTAATAAGGCTTGGAGGACGTTTTTGATTGAAAATATTTTACAATTATCATCGTATATTTCAATTTAGTTAAGATAGTTTGTGCGGCCTCGGCAATAAATCTGAAAGCAAATTGTGTCGTAAGTAATTGTTTACATCCTCAGTTTCGATAGTTATCGAACATAGCGGGAAATCTAGAGTGTATAAAATAGCTCCTAAATATTATTTAGTTTCTATCGGAGATTTTATCGTTATCTCGGCGTCGTTGATAACAATATCGTTCAGTTTAAGTTGGGGGGGTATTGATTTATAATCAAAATTAAAATTATGACACATATCATGAAAAATTTAAATCAGTGCTGACTCGAAAAATAACACACGTTTTTTAATTTTTAATTTTAATTCTCCATTATTGGCGGACGGAAATTTGGGAATCGGGTTCACTTATTTGATTATGATAGCGATGGTGGACAAAAGTACACAAACATACCAATCTTAGTTTTTAGTCGTTATTTCTCTGTTCTTTCTTCTTTCTATGTGTATATTAAGGCCGTAGAACGTGTTTTAATTTTGGACTCTGATTTGAATATTTCATGTCGGCTGCTATATAATTTTGCTTGTAAATGAATACCGCCAACTTAATCTGAACGATGTTGTCATCAACGGCGGATGCCGATAAAATCAGCGATATATAGATATTAAATACTATTCAAGAGCTGTTCTACACTCTCTAAATTACAAGAAATGAAAAAACTTAATGTAATGTAATGAACGGCGTTTGCTACCCACGAGGTAGCGCCGTTAATGAATGAGGGCAAAGTAAGCGAAGCTGTGATTTAATTGATGGCGTTTCCTTATTATCCAGGAGCAATTTATCGTGTTTCAGACACTGGGGCGACACCTAGTGGCGTTGCGACTTAAGTCGTGGTTGCACAGAGTCAATTCCGGCAGGACACCCCGTTGAAAACGGCCTGGTTGCGCCACTGTGTACATTGATTACCTTTGGCTGACTAAATTTAGCCTTCCACTTACCGTAATTATTTTATATGGAGCATATTCAAGCCTTTTGTTGCTCTGAACAAGGCCCTGTATAAGCAGCCACCAATATTAAACTATATGTAGAATGTAGGGAGCTACCATTATATGGAGAGAGTGGAATCTTTTTTGTTTGGCATTACCTACCCGATTTATTGCACTCATCATGGGATTTGGACCCAAAACTTATGTAAAAAGATAAAGGTTAATGTTATTATTATGTTGGCCTTTATCAGATGTTTACCAATCATCATCAGTAAATGCTTTGCAGATAATAGATTTACTTTTATATTTTCACAGAAATCAAAGATTTTGAGGAAAAACGAGATATTCTCAAAAAAAGTTTGCAATTAACCCTCAAGGATCCAAAGTCACACACCTATTACAGGCTAATGCAGTACGAGGACAAGCCAAGCTCAGATCTTTTCGATCTTTTCACTGCATTAAACGAAGCCAAGGATGGAATGAGTGACATTGTCAAATCATCTCTTGATTCTATTGAGATGAATTGCTATCCTCTCTCCATCAGTGATGTTCATGTCATTGGATCAGTAGCTTCCTACTGTACATCACTATCAATGTATTTCAGAGATTGTGATCTCAAGTCAGCTTCACTTCAAACTCTGGCATCTGGATTGAAAGCATCAAATGTGAAGGTGAGTAGCTTGTGTGATTTGGTACAAAATATGTTTTCCTTTTTTTTAAACATAGTATGATAAAGACTTACTGACTATAAAATGTGTGCAAAACACGATATAGTGGAGTTTTTTAGATTAAATTCTTTAAAGTGTGTTTTTGTTTATTGACTTCAAATAAGGCTTTATGCAAGCAGCAAGTGATATTTAGTGAGTTACTACTATACAATAATATTTTACTATGTGCCATTATATTCCATATGTATTAAATGATATATCAGAATCTTTTTGGTTTGAAAGTTCTCACAGAATTGTTACGCACGGAGTTATTTGGTGGACCCTTTGAATCCAAAATCTTTGCCATGGCTTTAAGAACCCTATAATTCCGGGTGGTATTTTAAAGGCCTAGAACATTGCTCTTTGCTTTATAAATGCGTACGCTAGAGTTCTATTCCGCGAGATGTCGCTAGAGCGAGGTTTCAAAATATTTCGTTGTATATGCGACATAATGCTCAAAAATTTGTACAAAATACCCTTGAACTTGAGTGTTACTGTGTCTAGTAGTTAATTATAGTTAATTAATTTTAGTTCTATCGTTTTTTTTTGTGTTATTTTCCATCAAAACAACACTACAACCATTATTTTAGCTAAAATCAATACAGAGAAATTCACAAATGTATTTACGTAATTTACAAATTCAACAATACTCTTGACAATTTGATGACGTCACACACCAAATAATACCAAATTATTACTGCCCAGAGGCTTTCTAATGCAACAAATGTTATTTCTTTCAACGCTAACGATGTAAACAATCCAATGTGCGGCGTTACAATGAAATCATGATTAATTTTACACTATATTTTACAAGGTTTACTATGTTTACAATTTCATCACCGAGCATAGTTTAGTAAAAAAGAAATTTGAAATTACCATTCATAATATAAAAAGGCCAAAAATGGAATGAATGACTGAAAATAATTGCTAACTCAATACTAAGTCATTATAACAGAGTTAGGGCTGTCAATTCTTATCTGGGTTATAGTTGGTTCTTGGCAGCTTTCCAAAGTTCTGACTCAACATTTTCAAATCGATGCTATTCATACTTTGGATAGTTTCTGACCATAATAAAGCATTTTATTGCATTTGCTCAACACAGTCATTTACATATGTATGAGGTCAGTGTTTGCTCTAAGGAAATTATGAGTGCAAAGGTGCTTCGCAAATCTAAAAGAAAGTGTGTGCCTATTTTAACAAGTTATGTGCCCTGGCCGAGTTTATCAAGTTAGGTGCCCTAGATTTCGTTGTGACTCCTTTAAATATACCGGTATTTCATACTCAAAAAGATGTTGTGCCTCTTAGAAAGGATATATCCAGGGCTGTCTAATAGAGTCGCAAAATATTCAAATCGTTTTGTGGTTAATTCGCGAATAGTCGAATTGCCTCTTACATATCTAGATTCCCGATATTTCTCTCACATTCATATTCCGCGAATATTGTTATGTCGTCATTGTCTCAGGCCTGATGGCTGTGATTAGCCATACCCTATATGTTCGTAACTAACTTAAAAAAGTTATTATTGAAAATCAAGAACTTAAATGACATTTTTGGGAGAGTAAACAGTCAAAAAATACAATTTAGCTTTGTCAGAAACGCTCGTTCAATAAATAGCATTGATCTGTAGCTTTAGAATGGTAGTAAGAGTAGCGCTTTATTATCGAAGATATACCCTCTCGATACATTTTGAAGATTGTTGTGAAAAAATGTTGTAAAAAAATGAGGAAGACCATCAAACATACCTTACAATTTCTCTACAATGGTTTTAGCATAATAATAATTGTAGAATAAATTTGTATCTACCTTCGTCAGGTGTCCCCGGCAGTGGCGTATCTAGGGTGTGGCGGCAATGACTTGTGCCATGGGCGTCGTTTAGAAAGGGGCGGAAAAACGTTTGATCGTAAAATTTCTAATAAGATAATTTCAAGGGGCTTTGCCATTAGCGTTATTCTACACAGATACGTCATTGGTCTCCGGAGATCATTTTGTGTGCCCTATTTTAAATGAGTTGTCGGCAATCAAATATTGTTGTTCGATCTTTATTGTTTAAAAAATATGCTAAATACAGTATCGGGTATTCGCCGAGAGGTAAACGGATGATATAGCACAATCTGGAATGCCGCAGACCCAGCATGAAATGTATGCACCCAGATGTCGCATGCGGCAATTCCATATATGACATATATAATATCAACAAATGTAATTAGGAATAGGAATGAGTTTTTTCTGCGAACGTACACAAAAGGTTCAGGGTTGACCCCGCCCCCCTCACCCTTTTGAAATTTTTGCAACGATGAAAAATAATGCTAATAACGCATGAGATTGTATTTGTCAAAATCGCCAGCATTAAATTCGTCAGCGTGACGTGTTATTTATGACTTGAACATCTTTATTTCTGTGTTTATTTTTTTTTTTTTGTTTTCGCACAGGGCTGTGAGTTATTGTTACATCATAATCTTCAGCCACAAGATGCTAAATATAAATGGAGGTGTGAATCATCAACCCAAATTTTTTAGATTGCAAAATTTTGTGTCACTGCAGCACTCATTTTTGTTTTCTAAAACTACTGATGGAGCCTGACATATATAAGAGAATTAATGTATATCGATTGATTTTTTTGAAATAAATATGGCAGACTAGAGGATTTTTCTTAGGTGATATCCTAAAAATATTGCATTGCACCATTGCGATGGAGCTGAGTTTAGTGTTGTGGAAACATCTCAGATTTGATGAATTCATAAAAATACGAATCAAAACGAACTATAATCGTGAAATTGACAACACATTTTTATGTCCGAGGATTGCCGTGGTATTTCTGAGGAGAAATGCTTTCATTTCGTCAACACAACCGTAGATTATATTGATCAAAATTAAATTAATAAACCACCCCATCATCATCAATTTAGTTTTTCGTTATTGTATTTAGTATTACTATTCTAGCTGTAGTCAGGGCTGGATTTATACTATGAGAGCCAGTCTTAAACGATGCCATTCATTAGGCCAATTTTAAACTATTTTATGATGTCATAAAGCTTCCATAGAATCCACTGTGATGTCAAAATGAGCATTTCTATATGTAGTGTATATAACAACGGTAGGCGAATGCCACTCGTCATTGTTTTTATGCGACTCTTCTCGCTAGAATTTATTATTATTCAAATGTAGTGTAACAGTTTTTTAATTTATTACGCGATAGAAGAAATTTTCATCAATGATTAAAACAAATTATGTTTTAATATGAAAATCGTTGTGGCATGGAATTTTGAATCAGTCAAGAGACAAATCATACGTCATAATGGTTAAATGTGTGTTGCTGCGTTGGCGGCATTGCAGCTTGATTGCGGGTAGTGTCAAATACAGTGCGGTATGTCTATCCTCCAGTATGAAGCGAAAATACGACGATGAGAACATGGTTGTTAAGTCATCACCAAAATCCACAATCGGTTCACCTTAGTTTGAGGTATTAAAACCTTGGATGCGTAATCTTTAAACGGAGCTTCATGAAATTTTAATAAAAAAAATGTAGGTTTTTGATTCATTAATTTTTTCTCTGACCGAAGCCCTTTCCGAGCAGTCACTGTGATAAAAAATGCTGTACAGAAATAATATTCCTAATCAAGCTTTGCAAGTTTTTTTAAAAATATTTTAATCAAAGCTATGTGGAATTAATGAGGTAACTGAAGGTTGTGATCCTCTTGTTATTGCTCTGAACAAGGTTCTGCATAGTCAGTCACTGATACTTGAGGTTTGTTATGTAAATCATGCACAAAGTTTTTGAATATTGAAAATTAATTTGAAGCCAAGTTCAGCGAAGTACACATTGTAGTCCTGGTATAATGAATATGTTTTGGTGATAAACCACTGTATTTATTGATTTGCTATTGTTTACAGTTTTCACATAAATTAAATAAATGCCTTTTTGGTCATATTGTGAGATTCGCCTAATATGATAAATTTTGAAAAAAACTATTCTAAATTATTACTAAAATCAATAATTAGAAATGTTGATTGATATCAATTTTAGATCAATTAATTTTGATTTGAACATTTCTGGGCTCACACACTTGTTGAGTCAATTGGTTGGAAAATTTTTCCCAAAAATGACCCGTCTAAGAATGAGATGAACATTTTTGCTTCAGCATTGACAATCAAATTTCAGCATTCTTTATTTAAACTTGAAGTCTTTGATTTGATTTTAGCTTGGTTGTGGCAGCATCGGGCGGGCCAGATTGAATTACCCAACGGGCCGGATTTGGCCCACAGGTCGTACTTTGCCCATGTCTGATTTAGACAATGGAATGAATGGTCATAACATGAATTTTAGTTAATGACATTTTTTATTCAGCAATTCTATTTCTTTTGCTTAGGATTTCAAAAACAAAAAACTGTCATTTTAAATTAATCTATATTCTCAACATATGTGAAAATGTGACAGCCTAGGTTCCAGTGCTGTTTCCACATATGATGCCAAATGCCAATGCATGATCTGTTGATGATTTCGCTATTTTAATTTAACTTCTAAATATTTCATCTTTCTTTGGGTAAGCTCTGAGGTTTTGAGCAGTGGCTTTTTCTTTTTTCTTTTTCAAAATTTTTCAACAATCTTATTATGATCTAAAATTGTTCTTGTTTATTATAGATCAATCTGTTGAACCTGAATAGTAACAAAAACATGGGAGTTGAAGGTTTATCATCAGTTGGACAAATACTTTCCAATCAATCCTGTGTTCAAAAGTTGAACCTTATCCACTGTAACCTGTCATCAAATCAATTACAAGCTTTCAAATCATCGTTGGGAAATAACACAGAGGTGTGACACAATGATCTACTTATAGTTACTTTTCTTTAGCTCTATTATATAGCAATACCTGTGATATATTATTAATTGCTTTTCGTGGAGTAAACTATTACAGAAAGTTAAATAATATGAATGATTTCTAACTTATTTCAAGATGACGTTTTTTCAGCAAAGACCAAAAAGTTACTTTTTCATATTTTTTAGTAATTTTTATCATTTATTTTATAGTTGGTGTTGAATTGTTTCCTAATAGTACTTCGTAAAAATCTTGACAGCATTTATTTTGCTCAAGTAAAGCCCCAAAAACTCGCTAATATTGTCAAATGCGTGCAGTTTTCCCACTTAGATGTAATTTTTTGAGAAGTAAATGTTATGAAAAAGGCAAAATGTTTTTGATTTTTTATATTAGTCATTTTCTTTTGTGGTCATAAAATTACTAGGCCCACATTTCATTTAGTATTTGAGTATATTCTTGGGTCGCAATATTGCAATATTTTACGAAATTTATTTTCAAAAAACAAAATTGGGTCGCTTGGAATAAAGGTTGGTAACCACTGGAGTATATGTCATATATAATATTTTGATTGTGTGGAATTCAACATTTTAGTTGCAGGCAAGAAATGTTCTCTAATCTCCTAAGTAGATGGGATAGCAGGTTAATTTTAAAATCTTTGTGAAACTTTGGCTGTGATAAAACGTTATTGCACCAGAAAAACCTGTTTCTATTTGTGAGAAGTATATGTGTGTGACGGGGAATGTCGCAGTTGACGATTTAAAACAATGAAAGAATTATTGTTGCATGTTCTGAAATATTTGGTCTGCAAAAAAAAATCCGAGAGAAAAATTTGTTTAGCAATATCTCGATACTTTTCTCATTGAATAAATAAAAGCCATTTTGAATAAAAACTGTTTGATTAATGTAATTTAGCATACTATATATTGTTTTCAAAATTGAAGCGGTAGTATTTTGATTTGAATAAAAAGGAATAATTGTTCAAATTGGAAAGCCGAGATTTGTCTTGAGGTCCCTTGTCTTTAACCTACTTTGCATGATGGCAAATCAGGCCCTCTCTGTTGTATACTGTTACTCACTGACAATTAGAATAGAATAATACAAAGCCAAAATTAATGGCTTAAATGAATGTTTTTGATCCATTTGCTATTGCTCTGAACAAGGCTTTGCATAACCAGTCACTGATACTTGAGGTTCGTTATGTAATTCATGCAAAATAATTTTTTTGAATATTTAACAACTAATTTGAAGCCAAGTTCGGTAAGGAACACATTGAAGTCATTGTATATTTAAATGAATATGTTTCGGTGATAAACCACTAGATTGATTGGTTTTCTATTTTTTACAGTTTTCATGAATTAAAATAAATGCCTTTTTGGTCATATCGTGAGATTTGCCTAATATGATAATTTTTGAAAAAAACTCTTCTAAATTATTTCTAAAATCAATAACTTGAATTGTTGATTGTAATCAATGTTATATTTAATTAGTTCTGGACATTCCTGGGCTCCATTGTTTACAATTAGCGCATTTTTTTGCGAAACATGCGAGGCACCTTTGCAGTTATTTTAGAGACTACAAAATCGCATTTTTTGTTTTGTTTTTGATAGGAAAAGTTTTGGAGTTGACAAATAATTTGCGTTCAAGTATGAAGGTAACAAATGAGCTGCATGCGAGTAATCTTATAATATGCATGCGAGTAACTTTATAACACAATTTCGCGTTACTACTTACATAAGCGGAAATTATAAGTTATGTAGTGTAGACATGGGAGATGAAGCTTTTGTAGTAAGTGCAAAATTCTTGCTTATAATATGATATTTCATACAACCGTTCCGATTCCACTTCTTCCTCACAAATGCTCGCTGGCGTCGGACAATTGTTGAAATAGGCATTTCTAATAACAAGATTGGTCGAGATTGCCTCTCGACCCCCTTTGGATATTTTCCAACATGCCGCGACCAGTGGCGCAATCAGGCCGTTTTCAACGAGGGGGGGGGGGGGGTCCGGCCGAAATTGTCACAGTGCAGCACGAAGTAGAACGAAAGTAGCAAAGACACCACTAGGTGTCGTCTCAGTGCCTGAGACACGATAAATTGCCCCTGGTTAATGGGGGAACGCCATCGATTAAATCCCAGCATTTCGTATACCTTGCTCTTGTTCATTAACGGCGCTTCGCTATGTCATGCACCTTGTGGGTAGCAAAACGCCGTTCATTACATTCCAGCGAATTGCTAACAAAAATCTGTTAATTATTTTCAACATTTCTCTCGCCTTGCGCCTCCCCCCCTAGCGTCGTCGTCCATGTGTGGTTCGGCAATATATTACAGCCGACATGAAAGAATTTTGATAAGCGCCGCGCGGACTTGAAGAACTTATAAGACATCGAGGACGTTTGTGATTGAAATTTTTTTTTCTTATCGTATATTTTAACTTAGTCGAAATGGTTTAGGCGTCCTTGGCAAATTGTGTCCTAATTAAGTGTTTTCATCCTCATTTTCGATAGTGACCGAACACTACAGAAGATTTTTTTTCATTTCTTGTAATTTAGAACGTATAAAATTGCTCTTGAATAGTATTTAATATCTATCGCGGATTTTATCGGCATCCGCGTTGATGACAACATCGTTCAGTTTAAGTTGGCGGTATTCATTTACAAGCAAATATACATAACAGCCGACATGAAATATTTAAATCAGCGCAGAGTCCAAAAATAAAACACGTTTTACGGTCTTAATATACACATAGAAAGTAGAAAGGACAGAGAAATAACGACTAAAAACTAATAACAGTACGTTTGTGTACTTTTTGTTCATATGTACATAATCAAATAAGTGAACCCAATTCCCAAATTTCAGTCCGCCAATAATGGATAAATAAAACGGAAAAAACGCGTTTTATTTTTCGAGTCAGCGCCGATTTAAATTTTTCGTGTTATGTGTAATAATTTTATTTTTAATTATAAATCAATACTTCCAGCTTAAAATGAACGATATTGTTATCAACGACGTCGGGATAACGATAAAATCTCCGATGGAAACCAAATAATAGTTAAGATCTATTTTATACACTCTACAGCAGGGGTCGGGAACCCATGGCTCGCGAGCCATATATGGCTCTTTTGGTGACGACATATGGCTCCCAGGAAATTCTAATATTGTAAGGCTAAGCTTACTATTGTTACGAGATTTCAAACTCTTTTATAGCCAAATTTGGCAGAAAATTCCCAATACGTTTGAGAACGCGCGTCCAGCACATGTCTATGTTATGTAAGATAATTACCAGACAGGCATTGCACAAACAAGGGGATTTTGGAACATATATTGTGACATCACAAAGCGATAGAGTTTTAAAAACACTACGGAGATGCCTAAACGAAAAAGGGTGATGAGTATCGTAGATTTCAACTTGGGCTGCATGTGAGCAATCGTTCAAGGCCCGCAGCGACTACATGCAGCATCAGATAATCACATTAAATGTATATTGACATTGTATGTGTTGACTTTTGAGTAAACATTTCAGGCCTGATTAAGTGAAAAAATGTTATTTGGCTCGCACGGAAATGCAATTGAAAATATGTATATTTTATGGCTCACTTGACCAAAAAGGTTCCCGACCCCTGCTCTACAGTCTAGTCCCAAACTATGGGTCGCGACTTGTGTGTCGCAAAAGGAATCTTAGTGGATCGTGAAAAGATGTAGAAAGCTTTGATTAATTATACTGGTTATTAGGATCGGTGGCGACTCGAATACGTAAAACTTCAAAAAAAAAATTAAATTGAAATTCTAATCTGTGAAAGTTGCCTTTTTACGATCTTCTCAACAGAACAAAAATTTGCTACACAAAGAATGACCATGTGGCTTTTTACGCATAGCAGTTTAGTACACTGTACAACACTTCTTACCGTGTTTTCCCGAAATTTAGAAAGGATTTAGTTTTATTTTTTTTTTGATGAATAACACTATGTTTTTTTTTCGAATAAGTCTTTTGTGTTCATTTATCAAAAATAAAATTACATTGTAGAAAATCACGAGATTTTTTAATGAACATTATATAAAAACCGACATCCATTGTTTTTATTTGTATTTCCTATACACAAATCAAGTGACAAATATCATAATTGTGATATCACACAATCTTGAAAAGTGAACCATTTCTCAGGTCATTGAAACTTTCCTCTCCCACACATTTTAAATTTAGGCTAAGGGTAGGGTTTAATTAAAATCATTTTTAAAATTCAAATTAGGTCTTATTTTCGAGGAAACACGGTAGTTTTGCGATGATTAGCCATTGTTGTGTTCTGTGTTATGTTTTATTAATTTTTTAAAGTTAAATGGGTCGCCATAAGCTGTGGTAATAAATAGTGGGTCCCAACTCTTAAAAGTTGGGAACCACTGCTCTAGGCTGCGAGAAATTAAACAAATTCCCGGTATGTTCGGTAACTATTGAAACTGAGGATGAAAACATTAATTACGACGCAATTTGCTTTTAAATTTATTGCCGAGACCGCACAACCTACCTTGACTAAATTGTAATATACGATAATAAATGTAAAAAAATTCAACCAAAAACGTCCTCGACGTCTTATAATCACTTCAAGTCGGAGTTTATTGAAAACCTTAGTCGAAGCAATATTTTTCCGAAAAGAATTTTAGTATCCTGATTTTCAGAGCTTCTACTGTATTATTATAACATGAAGAATTGCGTTAAATTGCGTCAAGATGATGAAGCACGAGAGTATTCGTCACAAGAGAAAGAGATAGCGTGATGCTATTGTCGCTTTCAATTCGCATCGACAGCGCGCTATTTCTATTTTTTTGAGGTAACATTTCTCATTTTCGAATACATACATATACGCGGGGATAGAGTCATTATAAGATAACTAACAGCAATAAGGTATGATTGAAGTCGGACGGTGTTAAATTACGTCGAGGTGATAAAGCACTGGGAAAAAGTAGTTTCTCAACGGAGTGTTATAACCGTAGAACGACGTTGTTTGAACGTAGAACAATATCTAAAAAAAAAACGAATTTCATACGGGGGACACGACCCCCGTAACCCCCCGCTGGTTGCGCCACTGCCCCCTTCAAGGTATATGCTGAATTTAAATTAGTAGACCCTACAAAAGAAAGGATATTAGGCTTTAACATGTTTTTTTTTTGGAAAGTTATCTTGAATCAATTCAAATCCTATCAATTATTTTATTATCCCATTATCCCAAAAATTAAATTTCCTATAACTGTCTTTGTGTGCACTATCACTACTATTTTTTAGGTACCATATTTCTGGCTATCATGCTGATTTTCAAGATCCAATTTTTTTACCTGATTTACTGGGGTCGGATTATTTGGGGGGATTAGCTTTCGATGAGGAAATACAGAGAGTCAAAATCGAATTTGGTGGTCAGATACACCACCTACTACTCCCATCGTTATTTTGCTTATTCACTAAAGCGGAAAGCGACCCGCAACCCAGGGTCACACTTCTGGCCCTAAGCCAGTGTCGTTCGTTCGCCGACGATCCACTCTGAAGATGGTGTAAGGCGGGAAATTTGACTGGGGCTTTACATCCGTCAAAGGGTAACTCAGCGACGACGGAAACCTCACATAGAGCAAAAGGGCAAAAGCTCACTTAATTCCGATTTTCCGTTTTTTTCGATTGTGATCCAATGAGTGAGAGGGCCATTTTATTTTTTCAACAGACAAAGCGAATTTAACCATGTCAGAGAAAAACTGTTACGTGTTGTCGAAAGAAGTGGTATATGTATTTCTAACCCAGGACACAATCACTACCAATAAATAAGACGAATCATCAGGCATGGGGAAAAAAGTTGATTTATGAATATTGGAATATACACAATTGAAAGTTTTACATTTCATGCACATCTAAATGATGATACATTTGTGCACATGATCGGTCATATCGTGACTGGATGCCTCGGCCCGTAGCTAGGATTTGCATTTTCATGGGGGTCCAAAATCGGATGCACATTTGTTGATAGACTCGACTATTTATCAAATAATGTTTCGTATAACTTTTTCTGTCGCGTTATATTCAATCCATGACAACGACGAGAATTTAAAATATTTTTCTATTTTCATTTAATTGTGTTCAAGCTAGCTTGCGGTTGCGTTGACAAAATAAAAGCATTACCAATCTGAAATACCACAGAAATCTGCGGACATAATATTGTAAGCTAGCTGCCCAATTGTAATTTGTTTTGATACATATTTTTGCGATCTTGCGAATTCGTTATTGTCGTTAAAAAAATCTCAAGATCTACTATAAATCCCAGAAAGTATAATTGTATTCAGTACATTAAAAATACATTAGTATATCAAAAATACATATTCAACTCCTTGTAATCTTAGCGGTATTTCTGAAGTAATCGTCTGCATTACGTCACTCATTAGAAGAGCCGACTATGTAGTGGATATGTGAGGATTTTTCTGTTGCATAGAATATTGAACTCGTAAACAATACGGGTATTTAATTAAAGAAATGATTGCTCTATTATGATAATTGTGATAATTCTAATCTGCGGCTGTGTTGACGAAATAAAAGCATGTCTCCTCAGAAAATATTGTAGCAAACTGCAAACATAAAAATGTGTGGTAAAGTGCCCGCAATGGCAATCCTAAAACAAAATGTGTCATGCTCTCCGTTTTATTTTTAGTATTTTATATTGCTGTTTTTCAATCTAGAAAATTTGGGTTGCGGATTCACTCCTCTATTTGTATTTATCATCTTGTCGCTGATGATTATAATATGATTATAATAATAACTCAGTTCCATGTGAGAACCAAAAAAAGGAATTATGGTCGTCCTCGTGGCACAATACTTTTATCGGGGCAAATTTGTGATTTAAAGGTCAATGAACTCCGAAATAAAGATGGCCCAAATAACACCTTATGCAGGCGAAAACGACGAAGGAAATCGTATGCGTTACCAGCAAATTTTTCATTCTTCTGAAAATTTCAAAAAGAGGGGCTTTAACCTGAACACAGTCTGAATATATCCTTTACAATGAGCACAATGCCTTTTCGAGTATCAATTACCAGTGTTTTTAAAAAAGTTGAAACAAAAACTGGGGTACCTGACTCGTTAAAAGAGGACGAGGAAATCGACTAGAGCACTTTCGCATTTTTTTTTATTTTTTCACACTTGTGAAGAACCTTAGCACTTCTTTGGAGCAATGGTTTTTAAACTGGGGGGCGCGAGATACTCTCAGGGAGGGGGGGAAGGTCACAAGATGGAATCTAAAATTCTCATGCAATGTCTCCTGAAACGGTCTTTGTGTGTGTTTGTTAAAAATGCCGGCTTTTTCACGGTTTAATAATTTTTTCTGTCCTGTAATATTCAATCTGTGACAACTACAAGAATTCAAAATGTCTCTCTATTTTAATTCCTTTGTGGTCAAGGTAACTCGGGGTGCGGCGACTCATGACAAAATAAACTTATCACCAATCTAAAATACCACGCTGATCAGCGTACATGATAATGTGAGGCCAACTGCCTGATTATATTTAGTTTTGATATATATTGCGCTCGTGCGAACTCGTTATTGTCGTTAGAAAGATCTGGTATAAAATCCCAAAAAGCATATTTAATTTAGTACAATTAAAATACATATAAAGTACATTAGCAAATCAAAAATACATATTCATCGCCCAATAAACTCCTCGGTGCGGCTCCTAAGTCAGTCGTCGAGATCACGCTATTCGCTATTCGGTAAAAGAGCCGCCTCTTTCAACATATATGTAATGGTTTTTCTGTTAAATAATATATTATATCAATGATCGATATACATATTTAAAATGGTATTGTTATTTATTTTATTGTGATGAACCAAATCTGCAATTACGTAGATAAAACAAAAATACCAAGGCAATTCACGGACATAAAAATGTGTGGCAAACTGCCCGATTACATTTTGTTTTGATTCGCATTCTTGCGAATTAGACCAAAATTAGCTGTCCCTGCAACTCTTACTCTCAATTAATTTTGAAAATTGTATTTGTTGTGTGCATTACGTCATACATAAACTTTTGAATTGTGCGAAAAATGACATTTTAGTTGACGGCTTGAAACATGCTCTAATTTTTTGAGTAGATTTTAAATTATTTTAAAAATGCTGTATGAAACTTAGGCTGTGATAAAGCACCAGAAAACCTGTTTCTGATCGTGGGAAGTATGTGTGTGTGACTGGGAATGGCCTAATTGATGGTTTAAAAAACATTGAAAAAATTATTGCTGCATGAGGGGGATTACGGTGAAATTAAAACAGTACACCAAAAGTACAATTCATGATGACGTAAGGCATGTGATGAACTGAAAAGTATGCGTCGTTCACAGCAAAATTCCACAGTTAGGTATAGCCCGCCTCTCTTTTCCTGACGATGTTTGGTGAATATTTTGCAAGTCCTATTTCAAGCAGCGACCATTGATCCGTAGTCAGCGGGTACCCGCATTTAGAAATAAAACATTAAAAATTGCGAAAATTAATTTTGGAGAGAACTATAACTCGCATACTTCTGTAGCGTCATAGTGGTTTTTATGTAGAAATACACGCTCGCTTGCAGCGCCGATCAAATTCGTGAAATGTGAAACTATTACTTGGAATTTATTGTCAATGAGGTTGATTTTTTATTGCCATTCAATGATTATTTACATGCGCCGTGATTACCGGCGGGCAAAATCGTATTTTTTTTCATTCGAGTTATTGGAATATTTTAAACGAAAACCGAATAATGAGTATTGTCATTTTAAATATTATTAATTGGGATGTCGGCCGCCGAAACGATCGCCGTGACAATAAATATATATATTTTTTCGGATTTTACTAGATTGAAAACTCCGTAACAATGCAGCGTTTTTATTTCAAAATTTTTTCATAATCGAAGGCTGAGGCCGACACTCCAATTAATGTTGTTAAACTATATTAAAGCACTTTTTTATTCACTAGCAAATATTAATTCTTATGCAACGGCGGATATCGTAGTTTTGATTTTATATTTCGGACAGAATTGTGAATTCACATCGGCGAAGATGTTAAAGACAACTATTAAGGAGTGCATTCACAACACAAATTAATTTTATTTTGATTTTTATCTTCTGTGTAGGATTTGTATCCCAGTTTGTAAATTACGGTCCCAATTTTAAGCGAACAATATTATTATTACTGATCCCGGGATGCGATATTTGTGAAGCGGTTAGTTGATATTTCTATGCTTTTAATTTTAGGTAGTGTCCGTGATTCTGTAGTATTAAATTAATATTAAAAAAAACTCCGAAAATTGGTAATCTCGTGAATACTCAGTGTTGAGTATTCAGGTAACTTACCTTTGGGTTAAAACACTGACACTAAACACGTGAATAAATCGGCAATAATGGCATTTCCACGTGGTCAAAAATAATATTTCTTCCCAGTATCTCGAGAAATGTCCATAAAACACCTTATTTACTTGTCTTACTGATCTGTTTCGACGTTTCTAAATTTACAAAAACGGTGTTGACACGCTTTATGCAAAATCGTTTCACATTTATCGTTTCTACCTGTTATCGATAGCCGTCGGTTAATCCTTACCCGTAACTCGTTGTAAATTAATGTTAAGAAATTCTATTTTGCTTTGATTTGTATTAATAAAAGTGATTGAGTCGGAAAAGAAAATCCTTAAATTAGCTTATAACCCTTCTCTCCTATTGAGCGCTCATAACGGCGGTTAAATTCGTTTCATGGAGAGAAAGGAAAAAATGCCTTCGGGAATTGCAATCAACAATTGCACATTCTTTTTTATCATTATCAGCGCCGAATAAAAAACGATAACATATCGAAATACGATAAAAGTCTAGCAGTGTTAATTGCGCTACGGTGGTAACGCACAGAATAAAATCGTTTTGACCGCGAAGCCATGATGCGCGATCGTAAACGACGCTGTTGCTTTTTTGTAGATGAAACTTCAAATAAAAAAAAATTCTCAAACTTTGATCCCATATTACGATCCCATATATCCCATGTACGATCCCCCCCCCCCCCCCCCCACTGGCTGCACTCCTGATTGTCGTTAAAATGAAGGGGTATAATTTTAATTTGAATAAAACTGATTAATAGTTCAAATTTAATTGTCAAGATTTTGCTTGAGGCCCCTAGGATTTAAATAAATGGCTGTGGCGATAGTATTCTGTTAGTCACTGACAATAAAGGTAATACAAAGCTGAAAAAAAATTTTACACTTTGTTTTAGATATTAGAACTTTGGATGAGTAATATTTAAATGAAGCTTCATGGAATTTTAATGGAAAAACTGTAGGTTTTTGATTTATCAATTTTCTCTCTGAGAAAGGCTCTTTCCAAGCAAACACTGTGATACAAAAGACTTTCCGGAAAGAATATTCCTAATCAAGATTTGCAATTTTATTTAAAAGTATTTCAAACAAAGCTTTGTGGAATTATAATGGGTTAACTCAGGGGTGGGCAACATACAGCCCAAGGGCCAGATCTGGCCTGTGACGAGATTTTGACCGGCCCGCTGACTGTATCCAACCACACTCTGTAATGTGGTCCGACGCATCATTCCTGAATGTTGCAGATAGCTCCACTCTCACCGCACTGTCAGTGCGAGCTGGTGAAATAAACAATTGCTTTAGCACCCTTGTTAAACAAACATTATAAGTTCAAAGCAGAGAGCGTTGTGAACATTCCCCACTACTGTTATCAGTTATTTTTATATTCTAAATTTAAATAGATTTTAGAAATTCGATTTTATATTAAGTGTCATTTACCACGGAATATCCCAAGAAACGTTAAGTTGACAGAGAGTGTAGAGAATTTAACAAAGATCGGATACCGAAGTATTTTTTGTAATAATCCGGCCCGCCGAGGACTTCATTTTTTCACATTTGGCCCGCCGACTAAAGAAGTTTTGATCCATTTGTTATTGCTTTGAACAAGGCTCTGCATAATCAGTCACTGATACTTGAGGTTCGCCATGTTCATCATGTAAAACAATTATTCAAGAAATAAAATAATTGAAATTTAAAAAAAAAACAATTAGCTGTCATTTTGTATTAAATGAATACATTTTGGTGATAAACCAATGTATTAATTGATTTTCTATTCATTTACAGTTTTTACATATTAAATAAATGCCCTTTTGGTCATATTATGAGATTTGCCCAATATAATAATTTTTGAAAAAACTATTCTAAATTATTGATAAAATCAATAACTAGGAATGTTGATTGTAATCAATTTTAGATCAATTAGTTTTGAACATTCCTGGGCTCACACACTTAGCAGGTCAATTGGTTGAGAAAAGTTTCTCGAAAATGACCCATCTAAGAATGACTAGAATATTCTGGGTATTGACTATCAAATTTGTCAGACACTAAGTAATGTATTGTAGACCGGAGGTTGGAACCTTGAAAGAGTTGAACTGTGGTTCAGGCAATATTGACATTTCATGTAATTTAGTTCTTGACTCCAGTTATTTTACATCTTTTGCTTGGGATTTCCAAAATAGAACTATCATGTTAAACTCGTCTCCGACTAAAATATAGGTGAAAAAATATCTGTCCATGTTACAGTGCTGTTTCCACCTCTGATGCCAATGCATCTGTTGCAAATTTGGTTTAGGCCTAAAATATTTTATTCTTTTTTGTCTATGCTTTGGCATTTCAATATTTCAACACACCTTCAGTGACTTTTTCTTTTTTCATTCTTACCAGCAAAATTTAGATCAGACTAATTATAATCCTCAATTTTTCTTGTTCTTGTAGATCAAAAAGTTGATCCTGCTTGGCAACACAACCATGGGAGTTGAAGGTTTATCATCAGTTGGACAAATACTTTCCAATCAATCCTGTGTTGAAACGTTGGCCCTTGACTACTGTAACCTGTCATCAGATCAACTACAAGCCTTCAAATTATCGTTGGGAACTAACACAGAGGTGTGGCACAATGATCTACTTATAGTAACTTTCTTTTAGCTCTATTATATAGCAATGTCTGTAATGTATTGTTACTTGTATTTAGTTGTGTCTATCATATAAAGTTAAATAAAATGAAGGATTCTTACCTCATCTAGAGATAAATTTCATTGTTTCCCTGATTGGGCATCTTACTACCGGGTGAACATCTTACTACCGGGGCATAATTAGGTTAACAATATTGTTTTTGCGGAAAAGGATTAATCTCAGAAATATGGTAATAATTGGGTTTTCTGTTATTGTATTTTATACATTTATGCTGGCTGTAGTCTGGGCGGGATTTAGACCATGAGAGCCAGCCCTAGGCTATGCCATTTGTGAAGTGCCTTTTAAAATATGAAGTCATAAAAGTTCTTTACAATCCACTGTGGTGTTATCATAAGCCAAACCTAGGCTGTGATAAAACGTTATTGCACCAGAAAACCGGTTTCTAGCCATGAGAATTATATGTGTTTTAATGGGAATGGCCCAATTGCTGATTTAAAACATTAACAAAATTATCATTGCATTTTGGAAATATTTGGATCTACAATAAAAAGGCTTAGTATTAGTATAATCATTTTTAGAGAAATTGGATTAGCTATATGTATATCAAATCAATTTTTTTTTATAATAAATAAGTAGCATTATTGAGTAATAACTATTTCATTAATTTAAATTAGTACGGTATACTATATATCAGGGGTCACCAACCCGTTGCCCGCGGGCACCAAGTCGTATGCAGGGACCGTATGAGTCGCCTGCTGGTCTGTTTTAAAATAACTGAAACAGCGCCGCTTATCAGTAAGCTACATCTATTAATTTTATTCTTGCTATTCTTGTTTAAACTTTATATGAAAAATTGAAATGACAATATATTAATTGTTGGAACGGTCAGCCTTTTCTATAGGTGATACGGTAATGTCACATGTCATTCCAATTATGACATCACACACACTACGTCAGCTCGAACCATATGCCTGTCGTTCATTTCTAACCTTTTTTTAATGAAACTTGGACATGTCAAGCATTGTTGAGCAACGTTCAGCCTTGATGTGGGACAGATGGAGCTTAAAATTGTAACACTGCTAAATGACCTCCACCTCATAGCCAATAAGGGCCTGTCACACTTTAGGGCTCTAGTTGACACAGAAAGTGTCGTGATGTATGAACAAGACTCACTCAGAGTTTCGGTGTCAAGTTGCAAACTAGATACAACACAAGGGTGGAGAACATGCAATACCAGGTGTCCCACGTACTGAGGTGGAATACACCAGATTTGGTCTTGGTTGAAAATATGATATTCACGATTTGTTAGATGTGTTGGTAAAATATAAATTTGATAGCACAACTTTTGATAGTTTCATGAATAATTAACATTATCAGTGTCTCCTTGGCTAAATACCATTAATATTAAATTGGCTCTTCAGAAGAGCGCTCATAGCTTAGTCGGTACCCAGAAAGTAGCCCGCTGCTTTATAAAGATTGGTGGCCCCTGCTATATATTGTCTTCAAATTTGAAGTGGTAGAACTTTGATTTGATGAATTTTTGATATATATTTCTGCAGATATATTTGTGTGTTACAAACCTTTTGAATCACTAATTATTTAAATGTGTATAAAGATAAACATACACATAAACCTGGAATTTATTCCCCGTACTCCTCACCTGTTAAAAAGCCTGGCTGCGCCCCCTGAGCCTAATCGAGTGTTGAGGGTTCAAAACTACGAAAGAAAAAAGTTCAAATTTTTTTAGTTTTAAATCGATAAGCAATTTTTAGATGAAGTACTTATTGTCACTCAAATCTTATAGTGATAATTTATAGTGAGTGAGCTTATAGTGATAATAACTTGAAATAGGCCCTGTTAATATCAAAGTAAATATATATTGAAATGTGTTGTTCAAGAAAATTCAATTTACATTTTATCTTTATGATGTTATAATTGCTCAAGTGTCCATTGTTGTGAAGTCAGAAAGTCTGTGTGTGTTCGGAAAAGTTTGTTTAGTTTGTTTTGTTTTTAAATTCAATAGATAGGTATATGAAATATTACCTGCATATTTGACATCAAAATTTAGGAGTATCGGGAAAAACTTTTTTTTCAGTTAAAAAGGTTCATAATTCTATTTTTGATTCACAAATGAACCAATCCTAAATTTCCTTACCGATCAAGGAGTTCTGGCTGCATGGCAACACAAACATGGGAGTTTTAATAATAGATTTCAGGCCAACTTGTTTGTAAAAAAATTTGTTTGAAATATTTATTGATCAAACTTGGGTCCGATGAACAATTTGGTTATTTATTTCGGTTAAACTTCCAAGCTCAGTTAATTTTGCTTGAAATTATAAAACAAATAGGCGAAGTATTCTTTTTTTCTTGAGCATTCAGTAAATATATTTTTCAACAAATTGTTTTATTTGACACTTATTCACACCTTTCACTCTGAGCAAGGCACGTATAAGCATCCACGGATATCTGTAAGAGTTACTATTTTTTAAAGACCTAGAATCTTTATTCTTCGGCATTACCCACTCAATTTATTACACATTGTGTTGAGTGGTTGTCATGGGATTTGAATCCGAGGTGTGTAACCTGTGATGCAAACATATTCAAGTCTAATGCTTTCACTGCTATGTCATCACACCTATACTTGCAAACCTAAGATTCTCCTGTTGTCCTATCATCCTAAAGAGTTGCTTTTTGGTGAAAGTGTTCATGAGTAAAAACAAGAAAATCAAATCGAAATTATGGAGCAGATTTCAAAAAAGAAATAATGAAAAATAAAAACAAATCCAAAATTCTATTTATTTCCGACAATACAAATTTTATATCTTCACGACCGCATTTAATTTGTTATAGAATTTTTTTATCTGTGTGCACTCGTGGGATGGCATATTGCAATTTTTCATTCTTGATAGCATCATTAATGCTCACTGGTGCACCCAGGGTTTGCAAAGTCACTACCGTATATTCTCGCATAATATTGCGTACAGATTTCACAAGGCTAATTTTGTTAAATCGCCAATTGTTTCGTTATTGTTTCATGGTTATTCAAACACCTATATTATGTTGGTAAACTGTATTTTTACTAATTTTCTTCATCTCACATGTATTCAAGTGCGTCAGGCTCCTAATATAATTAAAAGAGTGAATCTGCAACTCGAATTTTTGATTGAAAATATCGGAGTATTAAGACCAAAAAGCTATTCTAGGCATTGTGAAATACCGAAATTGTGTGTGCATAACACACGTTGAGTTGCGTCGAAATATACTATATTCACTGTTGAGCAATTCAATTAGCCATTATTGAATTACCGCAATGCGGCACTCATTGTTTTTATTTCAATAATTCTTTCAATAAATATGGTATTGTTCTACAACGGTATGGACTTTTGAGATTTTTCATCGCAGACATTAGAATTTTTCTAATCAATATCTTTATAAAAAGATGTCAGTCAGTGTTGCAAAAACAAATCAAATTTGATGAATGCGCAAGATCAGAAAAATGCAAATCAAGTCTGACTATAAGTTGGCAATTTATAATGTAGATTTATGACTGCTAATTGTAGTATTTCAGTACCATGGTCCGTGGTATTTTAGCTCAGTAATGCCCTTATATTGTCACCGAAACTGAATATAATTGAGCGGTTTTCTAAGCATTCTCATTTCTGCAGTTTGGCATGGCTTTGTTGTAATTTCTTAATAGTTGGCAGCTAAGTATTGTCAGCTATGCTGAATTGTGCTTTGATCAAATAGCATTGCTCCAATTTCACTGTGATGAAGGAAGAATATAATTCCAGCTTAATTATTAGCTTATTTAACCAAAGGTCAAACAATCTCTCATCTCCTCACCAGTTATTGTGGGAGCATTGCAATGTTTCGTTCAGTAGTGCTCGAGAATCTATGTTTTCTACAAACTCCAGGTTTACAAATTTTAAGATAGGCGCAAATTAAGGCTATGGCCTAAAGCTGAGTAAATTGCCTCCATTCAATTCTTATAAACATAAATTATTTTGAACATTTATTGAGCATGCATTTTTCATTGCAAACCTTGTTAAAGACAAACTATGACGAATATAACTGTTATGTATTTTATTCAAGTCTGATTGTTCTTTGTATTTGTATATTTCAACAGATTGATTACTTGGATATGAGTGAAGATAACCTTCCAAAATATCGTGCAAACCATGAAAAAATTGTTGCAGTTGCAAATCTGCTTCCTATTGTTACAGAGAAGTTGGCGTTGTATGGATGGAACATTACAGATGAAGATGAAAAAATATTACAGAATCAATTGGATGAAATTGGATCTGTGGTTTGAAAGACAAAATATAGAATATAAGTCAAATAAATATTTGATAATAACACACATGTGTTATAATGTGTTTTCATCCCAAAAATGTATCATTTATTTTGCTCTACTGCATTAAAAAATTTTATTATTATTTTCAATTGAAATTTATTTCAATAGTCTTGCAATATCAAATAATTTTGTATAAAAATTACTGTCTGAGGTTTGAAAAACTAAATATAGAATAGAATATAGGTCAAATATAAAATATGAATATAACATATCAAACAAAGTTCAAATTGTTGAGGTGATAAAAAAAAAATCATGGTAATTTTGATTGCACATTGATGTTTCTACGATCAAGTTTTTTTGTTTATAGAATGATATAAACAATGTGAATATTTTTTTCTCCCCAAAATGTATGATTTATTTTGCTCTACTGCATTAATAAATTATTTTATTTTTTTCAAATGAAATTAATTACAAAAATTTTACAATATCAAATAATATTTTATAAAGATTATGATAATTCGTGTTTCTGTTTTGCCAAGCAAAAGTCAAAAATTCTTAAGTGAATTAGATCCACAAATATTTCTCAGTATCAACCAAGACATTGATTAATAACATGGTAATTGATAGATACAATTCTGACTGTCTTTTATTATCATGACCATTTTGTGATAAGTTCATATAAAACAGTTTATTCATTACAGAAACTACAGATTTGCCTGTATGGAAAAACACTCAAATGTCAAAAAAAAGATAATGAAGATGAAGATAAAGCAACTAATGTAATTCTCAAACAAAATCCAATCCTGACTTCGAAAACAGAATTTGGTAAATCTTAGATATTTTCAAATGGAATTATACAATGATAAATGAGTATCAATCAATGCTGCATTGGTTCTGTCTGATTCCTTATATTACTCTTATTTATTATTTCTATTCTAATTTTCAATCTCAAAAATGACTAGAATTTATAGTTTAAAAAATTTGCTGTCATCTTGCAGCACATTAAACCATAATATTTTTTTAACAGTTTTTGTATTTCAATTGTATTGTTGTGAATTAAAATAACTATTTATTCAAAAAATGATTTTTACTTTGCTGGGATATCAGAAATTGTACTGAATCTAGAGCAGGGGTCGGGAACCCATGGCTCGCGAGCCATATATGGCTCTTTTGGTGACGGCATATGGCTCCCAGAAAAGTCTAATATTCTAAGACTAGGCTTACTATTGTTTCGAGATTTCAAACTCTTTTATAGCCAAATTTGGCAGGAAATTCCCAATACGTTTGAGAACGCGCGCCCAGCACATGTCTATGTTATGTAAGATATTCACTAGAGAGGCATTGTGACAAACAAGGGGATTCTGGAACATATATTGTGACATCACAAAGCGATATAGTTTAAAAAACACTACGGAGTAACCTAAACGAAAAAGGGTGATGAGTATCGTAGATTTCAACTTGGGCTGCAAGTGAGCAACCGTTCAAGGCCCGCAGCGACTACATGCAGCATCAGAAATCACATTAAATGTATATTGACATTGTATGTGTTGACTTTCGAGTAAACATTTCAGGTCTGATTAATTGAAGAAATGTTATATGGCTCGCAGGGACATGCAATTGAGAATATGTATATTTTATGGCTCTCTTGACCAAAAAGGTTCCCGACCCCTGATCTAGAGTATCTAAAAATATTTGCTTGAAAAATATTGAAGTATGTAAATATAATTGTTTCCAGGCTATTCATTTACTATTTGTTTGACAATATTACATAACTTAAAACAGTTATTAGTGTCCTAAATAATTGCATTTTAATAGTTATATATTTTTATTTCTAAGGGACCACATCACGACTTAGCAATTCAGAGAGTACTGAAGAAAAACGGGAGATTTCAAAAGAAGCTAAAAGCCCAAGGTTAGATAAAACAGTAGTGTGACTTTAAAATATGACTCACATTTGAAATTTATAAGTAGGCATGGCATAATGGCCTGATTAAGGCATTAGGGGATTAAATCCCATGCCCACCACCTGCATGTGTGTAATGTATTGGGCAGTAGCAATGTTGAATCAGAAATTATCCATGATTAGCCCACACACAGCAGTGGCCTGCTTTGACATGGCTGTGTAGTGTGTGAACTGATGTACGGTATTTGTACGGCTCAGAGATATTTCTGCACACAGATGATTTGGCTCAGACATTTAGGCCTGTGTGAGTTCAAGTGCGAAATGCATTTATCAACAATGCAACCCCCTGAATGAATATTTTGTTATTTTAACATTTGTTTAAATATTTGTTATTTAAATAAAGAAACTGGAGTTAAACTTAAAAGTTCAACGCAAACAAAACAACTGTGATCTCTGATTTTTCAAAATGTAAATTCAATATAAGATCCATATGCATCGGGCACCAGATAATTCCCTTCAATTTTTAACCTATTTATTCGTTATTATGGTTTTCGTCCCCCAAACGTTTCATTCAAAATCCATTCTTGCGGCAGATCATGTTGTTTTATTTGCGTTGGAGATTTCAAGATCGCCTCGAATTCCATTAAATACAATAGGAAAATACTCCATCCAAATAATGAATTAACGAAATTTTTTATCTCCGTGTTTGAGTCTTTATCACTTTGGGAACTGTTAATAAACTTATATCGGCACTTGGATCTGTGTGGGCTGAACGTCTGGTTCGAAACGTACTTGACCGTGACCATGACGATAGTAAATAAAACACTATACTCCACCTTGCTAATGACACAAAATCAATTTTATTTTATTTGACTCATGTGATAGCGTATTGACAAAATGCTGTAAAAATAGTTCTACTCTATTGACTGAACAGAGCAGTTTGCGATGATCTGCTTCTCATGGACTTTTATAATAGGTCCCATTTGGCTGGTATCCCTTTCGAAAACGTATGCCCAAAGGTTTATTTCAGTGTTTTGTCTGCAGACATGATTTATTGAAATCTTGTATGAAATATTAATTATTCAATCCAAATGCCCCAATAAACATTTATTTTGGTCAATTTCTAGTAGAGATTCTGTGTTGATTCCTATTATCCATTGGTATCCAATTATCTTCATAATTTCAGTCTTAATTTTTGCTATGTATATAATTGTCAAAAGCTTCAACGAAATTATACCAGCAGAGCATAATTATTTGAATTTGATTCAATAAAAAAATTTATTGAAATTATTAAATAGCAAAACCAACTTTGTATAAATATAATGATGACAAAAAAGAAAGAATAATTTCACACTGTTATTTTGTTTTAGAAGTGAACTCCTGATGACTGAAAAAGAAGCAGAACAATCAGATAAAGAAGTAACTGAGCAAGCTGCAAAGCTAACCAAGCCTAGTAAGTCAGTCGTATTGATATAATCAGGCAGTATTATAGGTCCTCTCGTAGTATGTGTACCATATTAAAGTTGGGCCATAATTTTATTCCAATTTTTCTTATTTTAGTTCTATTATGAGTTCAGGGACTGTCTGCTTGCCCGTAGGTTTCAGTCTCTTTACATAACTTATGCGAAATTGGTGAACAAAATTAGTTACCTCCATTTTGTTACACATCCTTCTGGAGCGCTGTATTATGAGCAACATCAGCTCCAAATTCACAGTTTTAGTTAAAAAATCTCGTAATTATAATGAAGTACTAAACCACCATCGGTTTCTAAGAATGAAAAGAAATTCGTTTGATTGAAATGCAAACTTTCACACAAATTCAGGTTTTTTCTATGCCAAATTCTGTTCTGGCATAATTTCTCTCAATGTCCAATACTGGCACTGTATAGCAATTTAAATTTCACATTTCAACTCAACAATCATACTCATGTTTTTTTTTTTTTTTTCAAACAATTTCTTAGTATGGAGAATTGAAATATTCAACGAATAACTTTGACCAAGTCACACAAACGTTTGGTGGTTCTAGACCTGTGCTCGTCAACCGGGTGTATAGTACACCCCACGGTGTACCAAAAAGTTTTAAGGGTGTACCACGTCGATGGGCTGTACCAGGGGTGTACCATGCCGAATGTTGTGAGGTACACATTATCACATGATAATATGCTTCTAACCCAGGAAAAACTTTCGATGGCTGCTGTTTTTTTTTTCTTTGGCTTGCAAAATTGTCTCTTCTAACAGCCATATTTAAAATCGCAAATCAGTTAAAATTATCGAGGGGGAAGGATGTGATATTTTTGAAGCTAGTAGCAAGATTGAGTCTTTTAAAATGAAATTGAAGTTGTGGCAGAATAAAGTATCAAAATATGATTTTTCCGATTTTGAATGTCTGTAATATTTCATTGAGACTCAATAATGAGAAAATTGAAAAGCAGACATGAAAACCGAGAGGAGATCAACTATGCATACCCTGTTTCGCCGAAAATAAGACCTAGCCTGGATTTTTGAAATAATATTAATATAGGCCCTCCCCTTAAAATAAGACCTAGTCCTAGTCGATAGCGCAAATTTTTTTTGACCTATTCGACAGCAAGACATATACACGTTTCAAAAGATTATAAACTATATTTAGCAGTTTTAAATGAAAAGTGAGTATGTATATTTGAACATTTCGTAATTCTATATTTGGTAATTTTGTTTTTGATAAATGAAAGTAAAAGGCATCCCCCAAAAAAGGGTCCTAGTGATAATTTTAAAGAGTAAATTGAAATAAAACCCTGTCTTATTTTTGGGGAAACACGGTAAGCATCTTGATGTGCTACTACTAAACTTCGGAGCCTATTTTTTGGATGTTGAATATTAGGAACTTGGTTCTCTAATGTGGATCGTTCAGCCATTCACAAGTGAAAAGGTTGCTCTTGAACACATAACTGGTGAACTGCGTGAATTACAATCCGATCTTGTACGAAAGGCAGAGTTCAACACATATAAAAACTACAACTAATTATAGACAGCACTATTCGAAGTTCCCGAGTATCACAAAAAGATGACACAATTCTCTTACGAATGCCTACAGCCCTACGACATACCTTTCGGAACAAGTGTTGTCTGCACTCATTGGAATTAAATCCAAAAAATAACCATTTGCCGATGGAATCCAAGAGTAAACGGCACATTAACTAAATAATATACTATTGCGCCAACGTAAACATATATATAAACATATACCTTCTAAATATTGAGTTTTTTACGTGTTAAAAATGTAGGACGGGCGGGGTGTACCAGATTTTAAGAACTGGTTGAAAGGGTGTACCATTACAAAAAAGGTTGACGAGCACTGGTCTAGACTGCAACTATGTATCGTTTATATACTTTTGTTGTTGTGGATCTGTTTGCAAATAATGCAAGCAATAAGGCAAATTGCATGTTTTTTCCTCTAATCATTTTTTTCTCGGCCAAGCGGCCACTGGGTTACACTAGTCAATGAATCTTCCATAGTTTAAAAACAAATAATTAATCTGGTGAAACAAACCGTTTTCAAGTCTGGGCGAAGGATGGTTGGGGTAACATTGGAGTCAGAAAATGTTATAAATGGTATATTTCCAGGTTTATTTAGATTTAATTTTTTGTCGCGGATTTCTGTGAATAACACACATATACAAAGGAGCAATCACTGGCAGTCAGAATCATATTGTAGCGGTGAGAGATCGCCCAACTTTTTGTAATTGTAATAATTTACCCCAGATTTCGTCATTGATTATACCTTGATCAACTACAACATGACATTGAAATATAAGCAAAGCCAATAATTACTGTATGTGCTGTATTTCTTACATATTGACGTTTTAGGTTTTCAGCAATTGCTCAATAGAAACGGTCACACGCCCCTTGAAGGTTGATCTCTGGTTTGATGAATATAATTTCATGATGTGATTTGCTTATTTCCTTCAAACAACAAAACAGCTACCGTATTTCCTGCTTAATAAGTCTACCTAGCAAATGAGACGATGATTTTTAACACCCAAAAAGAGGGTGTTTACATATAGCCCTGCAATAAGAAGGGTAGCAAAATTGCTTCTCTGTTGGTCATTTTAGCATTAAAATGCATGGCGCGCTCAGGTCATGTTTGTATTCTTAACAATAAAGTGGCAATTTTAGCATTAAAAAGGCATAGGTGGTCATTTTGAACAGTCAGCCAGCTTTATCCAACATTAGAGTGAACCAAGGGTTCAACTTTGGGGCTGTAATCGAACAGTTTAGAACTTGATTTAAATAAGTCCATCACGCCGACCTGATAACAACTTAGCTGGAACTATATAATTATTTAAAGATATAATGACTATAACTTCAAAACACTGGTGCCACACCTTCTCACATAACATTCCAACAATTCTGAATTTTTCCAACAATCCAGGGCAATCCAAACATGCGGCATTGTGACACATGGTTCTAATTGTTAGGAATATGCTTGCCATTGCACCCTTGCTAACCCTCTGAAAATTTGCTGGTTAGAATCTTGTGCGGGATAATTATTTTTGATAGGAGACATTGTCGTAGTGTGGTTCAATTAACCACTGGCTGGGTACAGCTTCCTCTATCATCAAGTCCATGCATTTGATAACAAATAACTACTGGTAACTAATGGTTTGGAAGACCCATACAATCTCTGCATGAATTAGTAGCCAGACGAGAGACTGTGGTACGCCATATGCTTGCGCTGTCTAATCAACTTTCCTCTCCTTTGGGATAGTTATGTAAATACCATCCTACTTATACAGCATACTTTTCACATTATTTCCACATTCATGGGAAACAAAGCATTATAGTGATCGTAATCTTACGTTAAAAGCTACAAAACTTGGAAAGATCATAATCATCTTGGCTTGACACAGTTTGCACATTTTCTTACTTCTGCAAGCGTTTTCTTATGTATTGATTATGACTATGATAGAGATCTTTAGCATGTGGCAAAAACGTTATTGGAGCCATAAGTTCTAATTTGATTGTAACTTGCTTTATTTCCATGTGGAATAAATCTAAACATTAAATATTAACCAAAACTTGTTTTTAGCAAATTGTTCATTATAAAACCCAAACCTGAACTTGAATTAACTTATTTTGCTTATCTCACATGTTGGCTTCTGTCACGAATATCGTGAGATTGAAGAATTGGGAATTCTTATCACCTCAATTTAGTTTTTAATTTACAAATCTATTGTACCCTTTTTTAATATTTAAATATATGGGGATGTAAAAATAGCACAATTTTATTAATTTTTTGCTTGAATGCCCAATTTGAAAAACTCATATTTGATAGATGAAATATTCTTTTTGTACTCTTGTCAATGCCTGCTTCTTATTGCAAGAAGTCACTTTAACTTTCATACATTAAACATGAGTTATGTCTGTATCGTAGTTTAAAATGTGTTGTCACACCATTCATCCTAAGCTCATTAAATATTTGTGTCTTTAGTGAGGTTTACGATGAAATATTTCTCAAAATTTACTTAACTCTTTTACCGTTGAATAATTTTTTGGAAAACGCTCCCCAGCGGCAATTAAAATGTTCAAATTGTACCTCATGTCCTATTCGATAAAATTATAGCTGTGTCGGATGTTTAGCATCATTTATGTCATAATGAATCTAAAACACTGTGTGCACTAACTTGCATCAAATTTTACACTAGTTCATCAATGTTTTCCACCATTTCAGTACCTATAATCATTTCAGTAGTTCTTTTTGGTGATTCGCCTCAAAATACCGTATAACACACAAAGACACATCACACTCTGCAAAATGGTATCTGGTTTCTTTACGCAGTTTCTTGCCACTCTTGTCGCAGTGTGAACAGCAGATCTTGCGGCGTCTTGTAGATGCATCTTTGCCGCCATCAGGTGGAATAAAATAATCGATTTATTTCATTTCTTGCCAAATCACGCTTCCGACTGGCCATTTTCATTTTGGGGTTGCTAGCGCACGTCTCACGTAGCCCCGTCCACCTTTGGGTCAGTAGTACGAACAACCATGCACCGAACAGCAACCATTTAATTATTGATTTGCTAGCCTACGCTGAGTGTAAGCAGTGGTATCGGTACACTAGCAGCTTGTAACAGCGTGTGGCGGGATTGCTCGGAGATAACTCGGTAGGTATGGTCCGTGCTTGGCGAATATGGTAAAGGAGTTAAAAAGAGTGTACTGACTGACTGGGAATAAAAGTTTTATTTATTTTGCTACATTTATAAACCAATGAGAGGAACTTCCTAATTAATCAAAATCATACTCGCTGATAATTCAGGATATTGAGCATCAATTTTTTGGTGCTTCTATTTTTATACCGCCCTTATTATGGCCCTCTAGTATGGTTATCAATGCTCTCGAATGCCCAATTCTAAAATCTGTTTTTTCTGGTTAGCAAAACCCCCCTTCAATTTTCTTTTTTGTTCAATATTGCCATCTTTTAAAATTTAATGCTCAATTTAGAATAACAACCTTTTTTATACAAAATATTTCTTTCAATATTTTTTGTAATATATGATGTGCATATTTTAATACCACCTTTTATTAGGACCCACTAAGAAGGCCATCTTTGAGCAGTAATCTGGAAACTGTTCTAACATTGTCTCACTATTCATTATACAATCTGTTTTTTTCAACTCCGAATATAATAATTCATCCTAAGCTCATTACATATTTGTGTCTTTAGGAAGTTTCATAATGTTTTATTTTTTAAAATTTACTTAACTCTTTTACCGTTGAATAATTTGTTGGAAAACGCTCCCCAGCGGCAATTAAAATGTTCAAATTGTACCTCATGTCCCATTCGATAAAATTATAGCTGTGTTGGATGTTTAGCATCATTTATGTCATAAAATTGAATCTAAAACACTGTGTGCACTAACTTGCATCAAATTTTACACTAGTTCATCAATGTTTTCCACCATTTCAGTACCTATAATCATTTCAGTAGTTCTTTTTGGTGATTCGCCTCAAAATACCGTATAACACACAAAGACACATCACACTCTGCAAAATGGTATCTGGTTTCTTCACGCAGTTTCTTGCCACTCTTGTCGCAGTGTGAACAGCAGACCTTGCAGCGTCTTGTAGATGCATCTTTGCCGCCATCGGGTGGAATAAAATAATCAATTCATTTCATTTCTTGTCAAACCAGGCTTTCGACTGGTCATTTTCATTTTGGGGTGGTTCGCGCACGACCCACGTAGCCCCGTTCACCTCTGCGTCAGTAGTACGAACAACCATCCACCGAAAAGCAACCACGTAATTGTTTATTTGCCAGCCTACGCTGAGTGTAAGCAGGGATATCGGTACACTAGCAGCTTGTAATCGTGTGTGGCGAGAATGCTCGGAGTTAACTCGATAGGTATGGTCCGTGCTTGGCGAATATTGTCAGGAACAATGGTAAAGGAGTTAAAGGAGTGTACTGACTGACTGGGAATTGAAGTTTTAATTATTTTGCTACATTTAAAACCAATGAGAGGAATTTCCTAATTAATCAAAATCATACTCGCTGATAATTCAAGATATTGAGCATCAATTTTTTTATGCTTCTATTTTTATACCGACCCTTATTATGGCCCTCTAGTAAGGCTATCAATGCTCTCGAATGCCCAATTTTAAAATCTATGTTTTCTGGTTAGCAAAACCCCCCTTCAATTTTCTTTTTCGTGCAATATTGCCATCATTTAAAAATAAATGTTCAATTTGAAAAAACAATATTTTTTATACCAATTATTTCTTTCTTACAGAAACAAACATAACTTACTCTCAGATCCAAGAAGTTCGAGCAGAGCAGATTCATGAAGTTCATGCTGAGCAGGTCGTGCAGAATGTAACGAACATTGATGGTAGGTTTGATTCCACAGAATTTCCAGATAAAATCTAAACATTAAATATGAACCAAAACTTTTTATCGAATTGTTTGTTGTAAAACCCAAATTTGTAATACTTTTTAATCAATGCATAGTTTTTATCGCAAGGATCTATGCTACTTGCGTTAAGTTTTTTATGATTTTTCGTTTTTCTCAGCGAATAAGTTCACCTGGCAAATAAGACGAGGCTTTTTTTAAGACTGAAAAAGTTTTTTTTTGCATATAGCCCCCCAATAAGACCGGGCAGGAAAATCGCAAGTCTGTTGTTCAAAATCGAAATTAGAAATTTCCATGCAACGGCTTGTGAACGGTCGCCGTATTTGCGCAATCGTTAAAATGGCCCATAATGACTTTTTCTGTAGCGTAATATTCAATCCATGACAAACTACGAGAATTTCAACTGTCTCTCTATTTAAATTTAATTGTGTTCAACGTAACTCGCGATTGCGTCGACTTACAACCTAATATATGCATTACCAATTTAAAATAACACAGCAATCTGCGGACGTAATAGTAGGAGATAAACTGCTCGACTATATTTAGTTTTAAAAAATATTTTTGCGCTCTTGCGGAACTTTAGCACGTCAAGTTTTTCAAGTGTTTCCAGTTAACAAATATCATGTGCCTTTATTTTAATATTTAACCAAAAGGGCAATGTAAAACCAGCAGAATTCTCTTTACGCTCCGATTTTAAATTTGAAAATTTAATATTTTATATAACAATTCTTACTTTCTTACAGAGACAAGCATAACCGACTCTCACATTCAAGAAGTTCGAGCTGAGCAGATTCATGCCGAGAAATTCGTGCAGAATGTAACAAATATTGATGGTAGGTTTGATTATTAATGATTTCCAGAGTTGAAAAAATCTAAACATTACATATGAACCAAAACTTTTTATCAAATTGTATGTTTTAAAATCCAAGATTGAAATACTTTTTGAATCGATGCATAGCTATTATCGCAAGTATTTCTGCTACTTGCGTTACGTTTTCATGATTTAACGTATTTCTCGGAAAATAAGTCTACCCGGCAAATAAGACGAGGCTTGTTTTTAGGCTTGAAAAAAGGTGTTTTTGCATATAGCCCCCAATAAGACGGCGTAGGAAATTCGCAAGTCAGCCGTTTAAAATCAGAATTGGAAATTTTCATGTAACGGTTGTGAGCGGTAGCTGCATTTGCTCATTTGTTAAAATAACCCATAATGACTTTTTCTGTCGCGTAATATTCAATCTATAACAACTACGAAAATTTTACTGTATTTCTATTTTAATTTAATTAAAATAGGATATGCTTTTAATGAAATTTGTACAATTTGAATTATCTACATAAAAGAGGATGTCATGCCTCTGCACAAATAGAGAATGCATTCAAATTTAGACAATATTAAATTTCGGGAGTGAGGTGGATTGAAGCCTCTATTCATATTTTAGGCTAATAGCTAGCTAATATTAGAGTCCTTTTAATTATTTATTCAAACAAATAGTCAAACTACCTATTATACGTTAATACAAATTTAAAATAATTAATTGGTTGTAAACATCACATAGTAATCAAACTCTGTAAAAATATTTATTTTGACCACCATTTCCTTTTTTTGTCATTTTCATCACCTTTTTAATATTGAAGTTCTCTCATTTCTGAAATGCTATTCATATAAACAGCATTTGCAGCATAATTAAGTCATTACTTCAGTGATTTCTATGTATAAGCACTTGTATATAGGGTTGGATTATCCGGATAGCGGTTAACCGGTTAACTAAGAAGTATTTTGCTATCTGTATCCGGATATTATTGTAACGGTTAACCGGATACTAGAGCAGTATAAATAATGCATATGCGCATTAGTGATTTTTATATTTTTTGTTGAGTGGCCACCAACGACTAACATACCGGCCACTGACATCTCTCAGAGCATATAATAATCACTTATATCCACACTACTCGACATTATTGCGTATTTGCGTTATAGAAAAGCCCGACCTACCTTAAAGTAAAAGCATTTCTACTCTAGATATGAAAATAAATGGTAAGCTGCACGAACAAATCCAATTTATTTTAGCGATCTTGAAAATTCATCAAATTTGAGCTGTTATTGCAATTCCAATGAGTATAATTTATTTAGTACAATAAATGCAGATATTAATTAGCTCATAGCGTAAATATATACTGCTTATAGTTATATATCAACATTTTCGAGAGAAAAGTCGGGTTCAGTCTCGTCGGTATATAACACCGATAATTGTTTTATTTCGCCCGGAACTGAAATGGCCGCAGTATGTTATCTATCGTCGAATCTATCTATCGTTAAGAGAGTAGATCTGAAACACACATTTTTGACTGAAAATAAGGAAGTGAATGCTAACGAAAATACCACGACTCTTGTTTTAGGAGCCAGTGATAGATAAAACAAGACTCTATTTTAGGCGCTGTTGAATCGCCAAAATTCAGTAATAATTGCATTTAATGAATTTACAACAAGGGTAACTTTCCACGGGATGTAACTTATTTTCAAATTAAAACTGGCATAATGCCGATGTTAATTCCCCAAATAATCACGCGACGCGGAAGAAAACGATGGGCGATAATAACAAAATTAGCCTGTAAAATTCGACCGCCTTTATTAGTGACGTTTTCGAAAATTTCAAAAAGAGGAGGAAAGGCTGTTATTACATTTATGGTTTTTATGGAACTTTCACAAACAAATTTCAGCAAAACTTAATTTGACAGACTCTGTATCGTGTCATGTTTTTCGTTTACTCATTTAGGGTGGTAAGTAAAGTTGTTCAAAAACTGGCGCAGCATTGTTTTGGCTCTGTTAACTTAGTTCAAAAGGTATTCGAATGGAAATAGATTTAAAGTTGTGGCCTAATTAGTACAAACGTGAGAATATTTACAGTGACATGTTAAATAAGTGAAGTTTTCAAATTAGAAGAAATTTCTGACCACTTCGGTTTTTTCATATTCATCAATTTGCTTTGTTATTAAAATTTTTGTTCAACTTACTTATATTTCCTATACACTTCACGGACTTTGTCCCCCCTATATTCTATTTTTTTGGATACTTCTCCCACCGAAATAAAATGTTCGAAATGCACGATTTCATTTATATGTATGCTCTTGTGGTATATATTAACAAAGTTTATTTTTTTCGTGCAAGAAATCACAAAATATTATAGAACACAAAATACTATACATGACAATATTAAATTTCATTGCAATTGATAGGAAGGTGCGGATGATCAGAAATGATCATTGTGAGTCTGCGACACTAAAATTTAGTACGAGTCAAAATTTAAAGAAAAGAGGCTCTAGACACAAAAAGAAACTTTTAAAAAAATTAACAATAAAGTAGAAATAATATAAATCTTTACATATTATTTGAATAGGAGAAAATAACTTAGCAGTCGGGGGAAAAACAATTAGGACACAATATTTTCAAAAAATGTTTCATTTTATTATTCCGCTGTACATCGGTACGATTACTGAGCTTAAATTATTATTTATCGACACATGCAATATTAAAATGCACAATCATTCTTATTCAAGAAAAATAATATATATGTGAGTATTTACAACAGAATTGTGTGGTGGTTTTTGGTCAATTCACCGCGAAAATCCTGCGAAATCAGTTCTCTAAAATCAGCAGTAACTATCCGGTTAACCGGATATTTAAAATACGCAATACCCGGATATATCCGTTATCCGGATGGTGAAAATTATAGGTATCCGAACTAACCCTACTTGTATAGTCTAACCCTACTAGTATTTGAATAGGTAATTGAAGTGTATAATTATGAAAGAGATTTTAGACTGAAAAACAGTGTTAGTGGCCTAACATGGAATATAAAATATACCAGTAATGATTTTAATTTAGAACTGAAATAATTTATCATAAATCTGATAAAATTTGTACAATAATAAGAAGAATATAGTACTTCAATCTATCCTTAATATGAGTTACTATTCTTGTGCAAAGTGATAATTCAATATTTAATTTTGAAAGGCGATACTTCATCTAGAACTGCAGATGTGAAGAGGAGAAGAACTTCGGATGGAGATTCCTGTAGTAGTCCAAGGTGAGATAAAATATGTACATAACCAAAAATTAATGAGAGATTTGTTTTATATTTGAGTTTTCATTATGATTTCTGCATCCTCACGATCAACACCTGTTCTTTGTCTGACTAAATTTTTCCATGGAACAAGTTTCACATCAACAGATCATAGATTTGTTCATAGCCTTGTTAAGACCAATGTCTAAGTGTAAATGTACATTCGTCATGGTGAACATACAATATCATTATAAAATCTTATTCTTATGATCTTTGACCAGTAAAGCCAAAAGCAGTTGCACAAATTGCATCTTAAAAACAATTTTGCTCATAATTTTCATGTCACCCTAATGGAAATGATAATTAGGATTGAATTTTCACACATACGAAGACTAGGATCTGAGATTCTTCAATTAAAATTATAGCCTGAACCTCAATATGGCAGTAAAAGTATCTTGTTCTTTAGGCACTGCTCGGTTAATCTACTCATAAACTCCTAGTGGATTTCGATATCTTAGCTTGATGGACAAATCCAGCTTTTCAACAAATGTTTGAAGCTCTGAAATCCTAATATCTGATTTCAAGTGATAAACTTCACTAACACAATAAAATCTAATGTACAGAAATTTTGTTTTTAGGAGCGAAATTCTAAAAACTGGAACGGAAAATATTCAACAAGTAGATGAACCGAGTCTATATGGTAATTCTGCCACATTTTATTAATTTCACAATATTTTTAGTAGTGTGGTTTATGCAATATGTTTATGGTGGTGGTATATCTTGGAAGTGATATATCTCACAGTTTACCAATGTAATTACCAGTACAACAAAACTTCGCCAATAAAAAAGCAGACAATTCAATTCGAAGAAAAGTTTGCTGCTGTCTTTCCGATATCAAACATATTAAACGCAGTTCTAATGAAGTTTCTACAAGGCAAAGTAAAGTGCCTATTTTTCTGTTTAGTCCTGATGAAAGATAACTATGAAAATCTTTAGTCACATAAGTAAGTCTTAAAAAAACAGCAGTAATTTAATGGCTTGATATCAAAGTTCGCAAACGTGGATCGAATGTAAATATCCAAAGTAAAGAATCGTGAATATCCAAAATAAGGCGCAAGATCAAATATGACATATCTTTTTATTTTTAATTAGCTTCACGCCCCTCTCAAAAAATTATAAAATTATCGGTACTCCTGAAGTATGCGCACCAAGATGTCGCATAACCTGAAACCAAACCTGGTACACAACCTGAGTTCCGGTTGTGCGCCACCTTGGTGCGCATACTTCAGGAGGTCCAAATTATATACCATGACCACCCCCCCGCAAATCCCCCCCCCCCCCTTCATTGCCGGGCGGGCCCACCATTTTGAGAACCATGGTTCTAGATTGAACATACCTTTTGTGAAAAACGTCAGTTCAAGTGTAAACAAATCAAATGATTTACTTTATTTTTACGGAAGTAATATCCTGGTAATTCATAATCTCTGCATTTTGTGTTGAGCATTTTCACAATGAGACCCACTGTTTTTGTCGGTGACTTGCCAAATCACTAATTAATGCGCAAAATATGCTAACATTGCAGTTTTAAATTTTTGTACAATGCTATGTGAACTATGACTTGTTGTTACAGTGGTTCATAACCTAAGGGCGGCACATCACATATTTGGGGAATACGTGAACGCTACTTTACGATTTATTCTTTCCCGCATGCAATATTGTTTGAAAACAAATTTTATAGAGTTGAATCAATGACTACAGAGCTTTGAAATAAAAATGAAACAGGAAGTTGTGGCATTCATGTGGCTGAAAGCCGATAAAAAAATTATAAGATTTCCATGTGACATTCATATACATGTTATACTTCTGTAAAAAATAAGGCTCCAAATCATAAATAATATAAAAGTATGATAATGATACCTTTTATTCTAAAGAAATACTGTTCAAGCCTCTTTGCTATGTAGAAACGTGGATGTTCTTAGAAATATCCCAATCATCCCACTTAGACACATAGCCTTCTGCTAATTTAAGGGTGTTCATGACGTAGGGGGATCCTAATAAGCATTTGAGTACATTGTCTTGCAAAATTGACTATCCTAGACCTGTATAAATGTTTGATATTTAGATATATATCCTTACTGCATGTTGAGCACCCTTTAAGCCTGCATCTACATCATTCCAAATTGAGAAAGCTTCATCACTACACTCGCATGCTCTTTCCAGTACCTGGCCTGTTTAAAGCTTTCTTATATCAAATAGCATTTTATGAACAATCTTTCGTTCAAATTTTCGAAAAAATATTTTTGACGTTGCCTAAAATCCCAAATCCAATAGCATTTTTACCTGAACATACCTAGTAAAATGATATTGAAGTGTGAATGAATCAAATACGTTTATACAGATGAGGAAAATACTGAGCAACTAATTGCAATGCTCACATCCTGAAGTTTCCCCAATTCCCTAATCATGACATCCCAATACTCATTTAAAGTTCCCCAATTTCTCTCTGAACAGCTTAGCATGACGTCGCTAAATGTCAATATGCGTATTGATTACAAGCAATGATTCATAGCATGGTGAATGTATTATAATTAAAACAAATTCAGTTTTTTCAAGATATTGATGGATGAGCGATTCTGTGGAATCGAATTCAAAATCTAATATAGTTCTTGCAAATGGCATTACGTTTGTTAATTCAATTTTTTACTTTTTTAAATGGTGAATATTTGGTACAAGAATAATTAGCCGAATTGAAAAATAAAAAAAATTTCATCAATAAGAATTTTGAACTAGTGAAATTCTGTAACAACAAGTTTTCAATATTTGAATACTAACCTAAAGAGAATGATAGTTAAACATTGATTGTCGAGCCATCTATGGGCTCTAGGGGCCCTTTGGCTCCAGCCTTATTTGCCGGCCATGTAGTTAGGTTACGGTTTGGTGCTGCCCTGTTCTCATAAATGTAACAAAACGGTAGATTTTTGTTATCATTGTTATATAATGGTATATTTTATTCATATTTAACAAATAGGAGGCAACTTATTTGTGAACAACTAAAATTAGTATGGCGGGAAAATTGTCTTTTTTCAATTATTATTAATTGATGCTAGGATCTTATTACAGGTGTAATAAATTGAGCATATTACCTGCAATAATGCTACCTCATTCCGATTTAGGACTCCTGAAAAATGATATTCAAGAAGCAAAAGACACATACGACCTTGTTGAGGTGCTTTACAAGCATCGAGATGACAAAAAAGGGGTGATTTCTGAGGCCATAAAGGATCTTTCAATAAAACATTACAACTTAAATGATGCGAATATTAATGTATTTCTTACAATCATCTCAAAATTAGACAAACTTGACATGCTGAATGTGCAGAAATGTGGAACATCTGAATATCTCAACATATTTTTGGAAAAACTAGAAATGATGACAAACTGCAAGGTACGTAGATTAGATTACCAGATCTTTTCCTATTCATCTCACTGGTTGAAGGAAAGTTGAACAATTTATTCATGTAGCACACCAGGCATATAACCACTTATCAGTCAAGGTTGGTATTGAAATCGCTAATAAGTTGGTTGTTCAAAATGCATGATCTTGGTGATAGGGGAAACCCATAACCAAGCAGTGGTTATTCGAACCACGGTCATTGTTTTAAACTGACCAGGGTAATAGACAATTTGCTGACAAGCATATTCCTATCATGTATTATAATTCTAACATTTATTAACACTGATATTTCTATCGCATAAAAGCTATTCCTCTTTTGCTGATCAATGCTTGACTTAGTTTTTTTTATAATCCTACATAAAGGTTAATTGATGAAATATAGAGTGAAACAGCTGTATAACATTTAAAAAGCTATATCATATTTCAGATTGCAAAAATAAGTATTTGGGGAATGAAAGAACTGAAAATCTACTCACAATCTTTGCTGAAGCTTCTGAAAAAATCTGAAACAGAATCATTGATGATTCAGGCATGTGAGCTTGAAAAGGAAGATGTGGATCAGCTACTTAAAGATATTAAAAGCTTTAAGGTGGGTAGGTATTTAAATAAAATTTTGTTCTTTTGAACAGAAATTTGATAATGAACAAAAAAATTATCAGTCCTAAGTGTAGTCAAAGAAAATGCAAATACCATTTGTAAGCATCACAAAGCCTTGGCAAAAATATAAATAATACAATTAATTTAGATCCGCTCAGGTCAATCTTGAATATTAAACTTAAACCTTCTAAATACACCTATATGCATTTTATCTGAAATAGCGATGTTTTCGTGCTCATGCTCTTTCCATCTCGTGTTTGCTAACAAGAGCTGGTATATTTCCAGTCTGTCATGTAGCATACCCAATTTATCACACCATTCGTGAGAGGATGCACGTGAGGTTTGAACCCACTATTATTATATGCGCTGTCAGAATATGTCGCTATTCAGTATCTAGGGCACTGCAGTTAACAATTCTAAATTTTAGCGGCCATTGATGTAATTTGAAAAAACAAATCCAATTTTTTTAAATACTATTCAGAAATCCGAATATTCACTTCGTGCATTGGCTTTGAGCCACAACAGCAAGATGGGACTGGAAGACTTTCAAAAGTTTGGTGAAATTCTTCATATATTGCCTGTGAAAACAATCAGTTTGTTTGATTGTGATTTAACTGATGACAAACTCTCGAATTTGTTCGCATCAAGCATCAACAGGTGAGTTATCAGAAATGATGGATTTCAACATTTAAGTGAGTGAGCCCGTCTCTAACTTATTGAATTGTTTCTATAGAATATGTCAAATATCATTTTTGTTGCTTAGCAGTCCTGATGAATTTGACTATTTCCAGGCGCAAATGACTAAAAAATACTAAATTTTTCAGCAGTAAAAGCAACATCAAATGGGACCCTACAACCGGTCTCATCCAAATATTGATGTAACTGTTGAATTTAAAATGTTCATTTCCCAAACAATATCGTGGCCTATTGGATTGTAAATGTCTGTTAACAATGACAGCAAAATCATCGACCAATGAGCGGTGATTACATATAGAGACATATTTGCAAAATCGACCAAGACTACTGTATTTTTGGAAATCTAATACCTTTTTTATTTTTATTTCAAGTCTTTTTGGTTTGAAGTAAATTGTCTAAAATGTGTTTCTATCAATTTTCGAGAATTTCTTTTTTTTGCATATAGAAACAATCAATATATAAGTCACCTTGACCGATTTTTGTAAAATCACCCCATTTTCACAAAATCAAAATTCGAATTTACTCAATTTACATATAAATAGCTAGCATGAAATCTAGGTAAAAAGCTGGGAACCAAAAAAAAATGTTTTGTTACACAGTGTAATTCACATCAGACCTGATTACATGTCCATCATATCCAGTCAAGCAAACCGGTTCGATTCGGAAATATCAAAGTGGTCCCGGAGACCAATTAGCGCCCTCGATTATATGTCCAAACCAAATAAATGAAAACAGAGCTGCCGGACTTAAGCAAATAAGTCATGATTTGCAAACACTGCATATATTTTATTTTCCTAAAATTCAGAAATTCGATACAAAGGTTAATTACATTATTAGAATTATATGCACGTTCCAGATTGAAGCTCTGTGAAGTTATTTACAGAATACGCTCGCCACCGCGCCTCTGATTACTCTGCGTGGGCTCGCAGATTCGAATCCCATACGGGGATGGTTATGTGCGAGAGGATTGCTGGACTCCTCGCCGCCGTAGGGCGGTTTACGTAATCGCTGGTGGATCGCAGTTTTAAAACAACAACCTAACATGCCAATACCGTACGCCGCACCGGGATCCCACCAGTACCGGGTACTGCCGTACCGGTACCTTCGTACCGGTACCAGTATTTCAAATTTGTGTTCTACAGCGACACAATAGATGTAGAAGAGGTTTGAACTAAACTTGTCCCTATCTAGCTGAATTTTTATTTGTTGAAATAAGCAACTCGCTTACCAAAGATGAAAAAGAAAACAATTGCCGTACCAGGTCATTCACAGCAATTTTTCTAGTACCATGGCGAAGCACCTGAGCAAGAACGGTGCAGCTCAGTTCCAGACCTCCTAGATAGGTGGTCTGATGTTATGGACCTATAGGACGAATTTGAATCGCAGGCGACATACTGAAGTGTGCAATAGTTCCCTTTTGTGGTCTGCTAGACCGGTTCCAGTGGACATGTGATCAGGCCTATTGATATTTCAGCTTTTTGTGGCCTGAAACTTTCATTTGTACCTCTTAGCTACGAATTGGAATTTGTTGGGGTCTTTTTTCAACTCTAAGTTTAAGCTATTTGTTGTTTTTTGCTTTTCTTTTCTATGCCAATAATTGATTGAGATAAATATTAGTTAATTTTTTTTGTATTTCTGAAAAATCTTTATGATATCAAAAGTGTTGCATAGACCAATAAAGGTTGAAATTCACTGTCTCAAACTATTTTAGATGCTATGACCGACGGCATCAAAATGTATTGTTTTAAGTAGTTTCATTCAGGACATTTTTCTAATTCATTTCGATTTTTTATAGATATCAACTCTAGATGTAAGCGGGAACACCAAAATCATGCATGAAGGATTTAAGATTATTGGACAAATGTCTGGGAATTCTGAGTTGAGAAATTTGCTTGTTAGATGCTGTAAATTGGATAAGGCAAAACTGAAGAGTTTGCAAAGTTCATGCAAAAGCAATGCAAGAGTATGTTGCATAAGTAAAATAAATAAATCATTTTGGGGCACAATTATGTTGAATCTAATGGCATAGGGGAAATGTATCCAGTTTGTTTTGATGAATTAAACATTAATATACTGCTATAATTATTGACACAACATATATTGTTAATTTCCTTAAATTTATTTGAATCTCTTGAAGTTGTAATATAGGGAACAAAATGAATATCATATGCGTTAGGCATGCTGCATGACTGGTTAACAGCGATTTCTTAGAATTTCTAGGTTCATTCATACCACATAGAGCAGTGGTTCCCAAACTGTGGGTCGCCCAAACTGTGGGTCGCCGTTGGGGTCACATGAAGATTTCCTGGGGTCGCCCAATTTCTGTTAAACATGTACAGACAAGTGACTAGGGTTGGAAAGTGGAAATTTTGCTGGTTGGCTGGTAGGCCTGGACATTTTCGAATACCTGATGATTTCAGAATCAAATCAAATATTTTTTTTTTAATTGAATCTTGGATACTCGTGAGATATGTGATTGAAGATGATTTTTTATTGTAATGAGCCTCCATACACATGGATTCACCACTCATAGTGGTCGCTGAGTGTTTGTTCACACACAGTAAAAGACATGTTTTATCAATAACTCACTAGGACGACAAGAGTCGTATGTCATGATTGCCTTTTAAAAATATGGCTTCAATAAAAAAAAATTAGGAAATTCACCTCGACATTTGGCAGAGAGAAAATGAATCACTCTGAAAAAATCCTAAAAAACCTCAAAAATGATATGTGTCATTTCTAAATCCCTTTCGGAATGATAAAAAAATATACATTGATTTTTCCAAATTATAATTTTGTGGAAATGGGAGGATTTCACCTAAATTTAGTTTTTGTGGAAATTGTGACATAAAACAAGGATGTTTGTACAACTTTTTAGTCTTTCTCATTTTTATTATAGATATCAAATTTTGACGTCAGCTACAATGAAACTCTTGGTTCTGAAGGAATGGCTGAACTTGGTATAACAGTGGTCAACTTCGGAGTGAAAAATCTGAACATTGCAGGTTGTAAATTGAATAAAAAACTTCTGGAAGCTTTCAGAGAATCAACAGAGCAAGAGAAAATTATGGTAAATTATTACATATATAGTGTATGGTGCGAAGTTAACACATTCTCATGCAACATGATGACTATCACTGTTAAAAAATAGTCATGTGAATTTTCATTATACATAAAAGTAATACTTCGTAAAGGGGGGCGGACACTTTCTATAATTTTGGGGGGGGGGGCAAACTTGGATAGCCTACCGAAAAACACCGCGCCGTGTATCGTCACGTAACAATAACCTGTCGATGTCATAAACATAATGTGTGCCGTAGGCACACGAAATTTTGCAATTTTCGATGCCTAGAAAAGCTTTTTTAGACTGTCGCGGGCCTCAACAAAACTTATATTGTTTAGAGTTTCATTTTTAGTATTTTATATTGCCGCTTTTCCACTTATGAATACTTCCTTAGAATTCTCGCCGGGTTCATAAGCCCATAAAATAAAATATTTATCATAGTCATCGTGTCACAAATTTGTGGAAAATTTGTGATTTAGAGAGGATAAACGCCAACGTAAAGGCGTTTACGACCTAAATAATAGGTCACAATGATGAAAATAATCGGCGATTTTAGCAAAAGGCAATTGCACGCGTTATTGGCGACTTTTTCAGTTTTCAAAAAAATTCAGAAGGGTTTCAAAAAGTTTCTTCTTATACTCGGTCACTATCAAAACTGAGGATTAATTAATTATGACACAATTTGCTTATAGATTTTTTGCCATGGCCACGCCCACCCAGGGTATCTTGAACTATTCACTAATTAATCGTAAAATATTTTCAATCAAAAACATCCTCGGCATCCTCATAGGTACTTCTGGTCGGCGCCAAAATCTTTTCATGTCGATTGTAATTTATTGCCATGATGCTAGATTTCGATAAAACACAAAATAAAATAATTGTACTGTAAAATGTTTTCAATCAAAAAGGTGGACGGCGGCGCTAGGATGTGTGCGCAATATTTGATATTTTTGTAAACTAAAAACGATATTTGAAGGTTGCAATATTCAAATTGGACATTTCTGAATAATTAGACCATTTCGTGAGATCAGACCTATGCGCGTATAAGCCGACCCCTTAGTTTAGTATTTTTTTAGTTTTAAACTCGGTTTATATGCAAGCATATACGCTAGGTATATTTTTTGAAAACGATAGCTCATCTTAATGGGAGTGGTGGTTCATTCATCACACACAGATCCAATGAAGGCTAGATATGAAAAAAGTTGTTACCGTAAAAAAAAGTGGATTCATTTGGAAAGTTAGGAACAAATAATTTATCCTTTTCCTGCTTTTTGGCAAATAATTCTAATAAAATATTAGATAAAAATGTTTGACTTTTTCAGAGGAAAATTTTTTGTTGCGCAAAATATTTAAGCCATGACTAATACCAGCATTAAAAATGTCTTCACATATTGATTTAATTCTGTTCAACGTAACTCGCTGTTTCATGAACTCACGAAAAAAAAAATGCATTGCTACTGTAAACAGGGGTCTGTAATAATTTCTGGCACGACCCTGAAAATAATATTTCAATTTCTCGCCACCCAAGCATTCGTCGAGCTTACACAAAATTTTGTGGAAAACACTTTATAATTGAATATCGATTTTAAGACTACGGTACTATTGACAGTAGCAATTTTCTTGTACAAAATTGTATAAAATATATGAAACAAGAGTAAATAATTGCATTTATTCTGCATAATAAGAATTCTAGGCTCTGCGTTTAAAACATACATATCAATTTAAGGTTTAATTTGAAAGACGGCAACTGGAAGATCCTTTTCTATCACTATTCTTGATTTGTATGCGTTTTTCATGTATGATAACGCAGAAAACTTTCTGTTTAAAAACAGTTTTTTTTGCCTGTTTTGAATTCATGACATACTATAAGAACTGCACAATATCTCAAAAAACAATGTTGCGGAGATTGCTGGCCTATGAATTCAGGAAGAAATTCCCAATCATTTAGTATTGCAAAACTTTTAAACCTTTTTTACTTTCATTATAGATATCAAAACTTGACGTCAGCTACAATAAAACTCTTGGTGCTGAAGGAATGGCTGAACTTGGTAGAACAGTGGTCAACTTCGAAGTAAAAAATCTGAACATTGCAGGTTGTAAATTGAATAAAAAACTCATGGAAGCTTTTAAAAAATCAATAGAGCAACGGGAACTCAAAGTAAGTTATTACATATAGAGTACATGTTATAAACCAACACATTCTTATGTGACATTATGGCTATAACAGTTAATTAATAAGTACTCCCGAAGTAGGTGAACAAAGATGGAGGACACCAGAATGTATTATGTGTACCAGGTTAGGGGTAAGCCATAATTTCAGGTACAAATATTACAGGAGTCACTTGGCTAGTCTCTGAACTCGTAAAATACCTAAAATAAGGAAAATTGGAATAATATTATGACTCAACCCCAACCTGGTACACATAATACGTTCCGGTTTCCGCTATCTCGGTCCACATACTTCGGGAGTATCAATTAATATCATGTGAAATTTCATTATATATCCTTTAAAAATGTGTTGGATGGAAAATGCTCGAGAATGTCCCCTTCCTTGCAGATTGAAGAATTAAATATGTCATGCAATCCTAAACTTGGAGAAGGAATTGTTGAAGTAGCCAGTCTGCTGAAAAATGATTGCATGAAAAAAGTGGATTTTCTGAGTGTGGATGAAGCTGATTAAAAATAAAAATATTTGTTAGATTCGATCTTACCCACCCTATTTTGGATATTTACGTCTCTTTAGAATCCAAAATATGCCTTTTATTACAGGTTGAAGAATTGAACATGTCATGTAATCCTAATCTTGAACAAGGAGTTGTTGAAGTAGCCCATCTGCTGGAGAATAATTGCATGAAAAAATTGGATCTGAGCAATTGCATGCTTTCTACAGAAACTATTTGTGATCTTAGCTCAGCATTGAAAGAAAAAAATATTCAGGTTGGTTTGTGAGACCCCAAACTGGAAAACAGAATGATAAATTGATTTGATATGAGCCATGTAGTGAAACAATTCGAGGAAAACTCATTTAGACTCTTTTCGGGGATTTTTATTAACTTGAACATTACTGCTATACTAAAACAAGAAAAAGAACAATTTATAAGATGTAGCAACCTTGACGCACGCTAACCAAATGAAACGCAAGTTTTGCCATGTGACTATAACTTTTTTCAGATTGCTCGGTGATAGTGCCACAGTGGCCACATCTTGTGGAGCTAATTCAATTTCATTATCTGAACTCATTGAGATTTCATTTCAAATTTCTTTGTATATCGACAATTAGTACATCGTGATGAGGGTTAAGAATATACTTGGCAGAACAGTGCGGATAACCGTGCATGTTTGCTGAGTTTGAATACTTAAAAACACAATTCTGGGCAAAAGAAGAAAATAAGTGTCAGATTTTGTTTCGATTCATTAGCGTAAATGAAACAATACACACAAAAAATAAAGGGAAAAACGTGGCAAGTATATGTATTGGACTTGGCATCAAAAAGAGATGGCTTGTTGTATCTTTTTCCTTCAAGCCAACAGCTTTAACATGCTTTTTTTCTACAATGCCAAAACAATCATTGTAGTAATAATATCGACATTAATATTACAACAATTACTATGATCTATTTTAGGTTGAGACACTGAATATGAGTGAAAATGATCCGACTTTCATTGTTACGCGACACCATGCTGAAGCAGTCTGCGAACTTCTGAAAAATGTCTCGAAAGAGCTAATCTTCGAACTCCAATCAATGCAACCACAAGTTAGAAAGACTTTGCAACATGGATTGGAAGAACTTGCTAATGAAAAGGTATATTTTTGTAACAATTTAACCGCTGGTCGGTTACGACTTCCTCCACCATCAAGTCCGAAGGCCCCCGAAAACAAATAACTAACTAACTAACTTCATACCCTACATGGAATGGTCACAGGACAGCTGTGTTTAAGCCATCTTCATCGACTTCCCACCCCCCCTGGATAAACATATAAATCTTATCCTGTCCTATTTATCCAGTTTTATGATAGGCTTACAATGGTCACAGTCAAGCATGGCAGTGATATTAACAAAATGAACTTTGGACTCACCTTTGTGGTAGGATTAGTGAAACAGTTACTATACATCTATATACAATATCTAACATACATCTGTCCTGCCCAGCCAATCGCATCAGTTGTGTTACAGATTAATGCCTTATATAACTACTGACTGTAAGTGCCCCGCTTTTTATATTCATAGAAGTGAAATAGCTTCGTATCTTCCTTCTGACCACATTGTTTTATATTTTATTCCAGGAAATAATGGTTATACTTTGGAATGGAGATATTTTGCGACCTGAAAAAAGTCAGGCACAACCTACTACTACAAGCTTGGAATGAATCATTTGCAAAGAAGAGAGGACTCATTTATTCAGCATGCACTCTCATTTTAAATTGAGCAACCTCGAAACAATTTTTTATGCTATTGTGTTGGGATATTCATATGCACTGAACATGCAAACATACCTGAGTTAAATCGCTAAGTGTTGTGCCCCCTTTTTTGTAACTTTTGTCATTTGTCGTTTCATCTGACCAAGACCATATTATCAAAGAACCGAAATTTGAAAATATTTGGAATAATATCCGAATACCTTTTGTTATGCTGAAACACTGAATTATCACAATGTAGTATTTCAACAGTTTTCTGATTTATACATGTTAGTATTGAAAGTTAGTTTGAATTTAATTGTGTCCATTAGTTTAAATGTGCATTTTTAAACTTGGTGTCATTGTAATTGTTCTTAATAAATTTTTTTTATCCTAGTGTTTGTAAATGTATTTTTTGCTGTCAATGTAAGTTTCAAACCTCAGATATTGTAGATGCCTCATCTATGTCTTATCAAATATTCACACTGGCCAAGGGCTTCTAAATGATTCTCATATCCAAAAGTTGATGCAATCATAAAATAAGAGCAAAGCCCCCATCTCCTCACATAACATAATAACATTTTTCATTCTCATTATGCTTAGGTATAGTTTTTGCCCCAAGTCATTCGATATTCAAGGTAAATCAGGTAAAACAGGTGGGCCACGAACCTATTAAAAATTGCTAGAGTTATTGTTAAATTAGTTTAGCAATGAATGATGATGCTGTTTTTGCTACTGAGTGGTAATTTACATTTTAATTATTAAAGTGGAAGTGTCTATTTTTGCAGGAGGAATTTTTCATTGTTATTTTTCCATGAGAAAGTTAATTAACCGCAGAATATGTGTGCAATGAAAGTGGAAAAGAGTTAAAGTTGAGAACCACTGCACAAGAGTTTTCCAATAAAATTTGGCATTGGTAATGGAAATAATCAACTAAAAACTACTTTTCTCAATTCTCAAATCATGACAGACCTAATTCTTTTGCCCAAAATTATCAGTCCTAAGTACAGAGCATGTCAGTTTTGTATGTTTATAGAACGCTATTTTAATTTTTTCAATGAAACAAGCTCAAATCAAAAATTATAATTATGTGGTACCTGTGCCTTGTCTTTGTACGTTATATCTTTTTATACTTTCAATGCATAATGCATCTCAGACATTATCATTCTTTCCGAGAGTATAACCTGTTTAAGGTGCATTTAATGGTTCAGTGGAATATTCCAATTAGCATTAAATTCTTTTTAGAAATTTCAACGTTGTTGGGTGATACATATGTTATCACTTACTTGATATTTAAACTTCATTTTATAATTCTGAATATACAAGATGTGTCTTTGTGAGATTGCCCCAATTTGACTTCTTAATTTGGGCTTTTGGTATTTATGGTCATTTACATTTAGTTTCATTTATAAATGTATGGACTTCTTCTATATTTTAGCAAATGCAAAATTGTGAGAGGTGAGATTGTCGTTCTTTAATCAAACAAACGTTTCGAATGACAGATGCTATCTGTCACATCATGCCAAGGCTATCTGTTCTAGCATGATTGTTCCACTGTGAGTTCATGAAATTGTAACCCTTTATTGAAATTTGACAATGCAATAGAAATACTAAACAGACTTGAGTAAATTATTACATCATGGAACACCAGATTCCTGTCACATATTGTCAGTATTGTACAGAACTTGTAAGATTCATATGTTTAATCTATACAAATATTTTTTGAAATATCCAGCATTTGGCCCTTTTGTTGAAATGAATTTGTAAAGTACTTTTATCGTTTTATTTCAGAATATAGAATACTAGTGTATTGAAAAATTTAACTAGTTAAACCGTATTATTTTTATTGTCTGGGAATAACAAAACTTCTAAAATGGAAGTGGATGAATGGAAAGTAGATTCTACAAGTCACTGTGAAATAAAGCTTGTCCATCATGTTGTGACATTTTCAAGAAAAGAGCAAGCTGCACCTAATGAAATGACAAGTAGTGTCTATTTTGACCAGCCGATTCGAGAAGTTATAAAGATAAAGGATCAAAGTGAAATACATGGTACAAACAATGGCAGATACAGGCAGAGTGGAATTTCTGCTACATTTCGTATTGAGTTACTCCAAAAGGTGATACATTGCTTGAAGTACATGCATGAAAATGTAGGTGGTTTTGTACCAATTGATTCCTCATGTGTTTATTTGTCTAAAGACAAAAAGCAGATTGCTATTGCTGAACCTGCGGCCGGCAACAATATTATCAACATGGAAGGCTTTGCAAGATTTGCACTACTTGTCCTCTCCAATGGTCTTGTATCAGACAATGATGATACTTTTCCAGGAAATCCAAGTTTAAGTGATCTGTATCAGGAAAGAGTAAACGCATCTTTGTTATTACGTTTTTTAATAGATAAACAACACGAAATTTTATTCCCTGAACTGATTAAATCCTTGACCGGATTTTTGAGCTGCAAAGAACCAATTTTAGCTTTTGATTTAGTAATGTATATTAGAAAGCATATTGGAAAGCATAAATACAATAAAATTTTAAGTCATCCATTTTTTTGGTCAGAGTCAAAGAAGTGTCAGTTTATATGTGCTGTTTTTGGGTATTTCAAAATGGAAGATGGATTTGGAGATCGATATCGAGAGAAATATGATAAAACGTTAAGTGATAAGTATAACATGTCTGGTGGATTCGTATTCTCTGAAAGTGGATGGATTGAGTCTCTCAAGATCGATGGTGAATTGAGCAAATTGAACCAAAAAGTAAATCTTGTCACTTCTACAGTAATCTATGAGCAATCTAATAATTTCAAAGAGCATTCTTTGTATGATTTGATGCGATTTTTTCGCAACCGATACACTCACCTTTTGGAAGATGCGGAGGCTGTGAGGCAGGCGTTCGAAAATAGTTCAACTGGATTTTGGAATTTCTTTGCTTCCAGGTATCCTTGCTTTCTCTATTACGTGTACGTAAAAATGTGGCGCCATGTGAAAAAGCATGAAGAAATTCGAAGTATTCGTGAATGTGCTCCAGATTCAACTTATCTACGTACAGTGTACAGTGCGGACCCATAAATTCATTCATGGTATATTTGCTACAAGCTTTCGAAAAATACTTTTTGAGCTAACAAATTTTCCGAGTTTCGAATCGTTCAGCTACCAAGATATCTATCACTGTATTTACCAATCAAACCGTGAAGAGGATATGTTTTATTCAATTTATTGGAATTGAATTTATTCTTGTCCATTTTTTCTTAGTGATTGATTTACCTTTGTTGTTGTTTTATGATGTTTTTGGTTTAAATTTATCATGTCTTTTTTTGAACCAATTTAAAAAAATTTTAAGATCCAATTTAGTCACTGCGCTTATTATTATCATTTTTTATTTCAAAAAGATTTGAAAAATCATCACTTTAATTGTATATGGTATCAACGTTTAGCACAATGAGCCAACTGTCTGAGCTACTATTTTATAATTGGAATCTTGATCATAGATTTTACCAAAACAATCTATGGCTTTAAAATAATCCACAAAGCCAGAGATTAGTTAGCGTTCAAACCATTGGTTTGGCATTCTTGGAGAATGAGGGTTCCATATTGAAATATCTGAAGTATTTAGCATTTCCATCTGTAGAATATCACAATACAAAAAGTACATTTCAAAAACATTGTAGGATACTCCCATAGTGTGTGTACTAGGTAAGGGTTAGGCCATAATTTTATTCTGATTTTCCTTATTTTTGTTTTATATGAGTTTAGAGACCCCTCGCCCATTGGTTTCAATCCCTTCACACAATTTGATGTAAAGCAGTCGAACAAAATTAGTTAACTCCTTATTGGTACACACACTTCTGGAGCGCAGTCGTCCTATATATTTTTAATTTTTATGTTATTTTAACTTTTATTATTACACTAGCTTTTGAAATTTTTATCCACTGCAACATTTCTTTTTAATATATATATATATATGAATACCCACAATATAATAGATGGAAAGTGAAATTTTTCGCATTCAGTTTATTACATATCTCTTGGATAGCAGTATATTTCACGAAGCGAAATATGCTGTTCACATGCGAGCCTCTAACTGATTCATTTACTGTTTAATGTTGAATAAAACAATTTAATAATCTGAACGCTTACAGACTGGTCGACTGATCCAGAAGTATGTGTACCAATATGGAGGTACCGGTAACTAATTTTGTTTGCCTATTTTACATCAAGTTGTGAAGGGACTAAAACCTGTGGGTAGGGGATACTTGGCTAACATGGACAGCCCCCGAACTCGTAATAAAGAAAATCAGAATAAAATTATGTCCCGACTGTGACCTGGTACACATACTACGGGAGTACCGTCGAGTGGATATTATCTCTCATTTTTTTTTTCGGTTGGGACTTTTGAATATGACATAGTGGATAAATTTAATTGCAATCTCAACAAATTCCTTGAGCTATTTTTAGCTAAAACATGAAAATTTGGTTTCAGTTTGGTTGTGGCAGCATCAGGCGGGCCAGATTAAATTACCTAACTGGCCGTAGTTTGCCCATGTCAGGGTAAGATGATTGATGCAATTGCCCTAGTCCAAGCATCTGTTGCGTTTTACCGGTTAACTTAGACTATACTGTATACACCTGGGCTATCTGCAAGATGGATCATATATCATGTTTGGGGAGGATAGGATTTACATATTTACCCTGGGAGACAGGGAAGACGGCTTAATTATATGGCAAACCACAGCCCCTCGTCCGGTTACCAGTCCAGGTCGGGTATGAATTAGTTGTCCAGTTATTTGTTTTCAAAAGCATGGACTTGATAGTGTAAGAAGCAGTAACCGACCAGCGGTTACCTGAACCCTATGCTTGGCACGGTGTGTCACCACCACTTACCTGAACCCTACGCTTGGCACGGTGTGTCACCACCACCAAGCATTGTATATGCAAGACCAATGCTAAGCCCAGAACTTAAAAGTGTGGAGGAACAACTCCCGATACCGCAATACTGGGTAGTTTTTTGTGTTTATATGACATGATTATTATGGTGGTGCTGGCAGCATTGGCCAGCTCCAGCGAAATTCTAATGACCGAATGTCATAGAACGACTGCTATCCTTGGATTTTGGATGGATAGAGCTAGGAGAGTTCAGTTACAATCTAGCTATTTGTAACTAAATTTCATTTGGCGTAATATCCTTTTAACCAGCCTCGGATATGTAATTGTAATCAGTCCCTATCAATAGTACACAAGGACCGGATAGACAACTGGGTGCCGGCTCCAATGAATGGACAGTTTGTTCAGTATACACCAGAAGGCAATAGAGAACAGGAAACCACGAAAATGTGGCTTTTGAACTATTGATCCATGACATAGGACATTAGCGTAGAAAACGCTATACTGCAAATAAAAGAATACTGTTGACTATTGAATGGGATGTAAAGTATCAAGCATGTGATATTCAACATTTCTCACAGTCATACCGAACTCGATACTTTGCCAAAACTGCAAAACACCAAGCCTAATTTTAGTAGTTTTAAAAGGCTATTGATGCAGATTTAAATCAGTAGTTATATTCCCATGGCGCACCATAAGTCGCACTTACATTAACAACCCACCCGCTCGGTAACAAACATAATATAGACGCAACGCACGGTTAGTAAAGTTTATTTCGATTTTCCGTAACACTAAAACAAATATAGAGGCAATGCAAGTCAACACACACACATATAGCCTACGGAAAATCGGGAAAGTAGGCAAAATCTAAAACTATTCAAGACCTGTTGATGCTAGGGCTACCAACCGTCCCGGGAACAGCCGGGACAGTCCCGGAATCGACGACTGGCCTCCCGGTTGTCCGGAATTTACTAATAACCAAGGCGCTGATGGCGCAACAAAACCTCCATGTTGATTTTTCCATTAGGATAGTAGACACCAGAGTTGGATCAATTGTAATTGTGATGTAATTGAGTAATTTTCATTCTGTGTAATTGTAATTTGCAAAATTTTTAGCTTTACACTTTCAATTAGACTAAACTTAGTATTTTGAAAATGGATGAACATCAAACTCTTCCGTAAACTGTGTTGTACCACTTAATCTTGCACCATTGTCAGAATTTTTTAAATCTTTGAGCAGCACTGAGGCATGCTGTAACAACTGCCAAAGGAAACCTAAGTTCTCAACCAAGGCTTCGCCAAACTTGATAGCGCACTTGAAGAGATGTTCTCCCCATCTTCATTGGGTCAGAAACTTTCGCAGCATAATCTTCATCAAGTGCAATTCAACCGTTTTTGAGCAAGTGAAAATGTAAATACGAACTAAAATGTTATAATTATAAATGTAATTTGATATTTTTTGTATAGAGTAATTGTGATGTAATTGAAAAATTTAAGGGAGTAATTGTAATTAAACTGAATTGATCCAACTCTGGTAGTTCAACACACACAGTTTCACACTACAACAGGCCTAAATGACTAAAACAAACTAACTTTTTTGACAGTGAAGGCGACGTCAAATGGGACTGTAGCTAAATATTGATGTCAATGTTACATTAGAAATATGCATTTTTTAGACACTCTGGCTGCATAACTGAATTGTAAACGTCCTTACCAATGGCAGTACAACGAGAGAGAGAGATTTTATTATTTTGTTAACCCAAAAATACAGTCATTAATAAAATAGTCACAGCAAATAAACTGTTTTGGTATGGACAGGAGGGAGCGATATCCCCCCCCCCCAAAAAAACGATTTGGGTGAAATACTCCCCCCCCCCCCCTCTCCAATTTTTAAAAAATCGAAATCCATTCTGCCTCAGTTTTGGTGTGTAACTGTTCATCAGAAAATAATGTGTAATTGTAATTTGCAAAAATTTTTAGCTTTACACTTTCAATTAGACTAAACTTAGTATTTTGAAAATGGATGAACATCAAACTCTTCCGAAAACTGTGTTGTACCACTTAATCTTGCACCATTGTCAGAATTTTTTAAATCTTTGAGCAGCACTGAGGCATGCTGTAACAACTGCCAAAGGAAACCTAAGTTCTCAACCAAGGCTTCGCCAAACTTGATAGCGCACTTGAAGAGATGTTCTCCCCATCTTCATTGGGTCAGAAACTTTCGCAGCATAATCTTCATCAAGTGCAATTCAACCGTTTTTGAGCAAGTGAAAATGTAAATACGAACTAAAATGTTATAATTATAAATGTAATTTGATATTTTTTGTATGGAGTAATTGTGATGTAATTGAAAAATTTAAGGGAGTAATTGTAATTAAACTGAATTGATCCAACTCTGGTAGTTCAACACACACAGTTTCACACTACAACAGGCCTAAATGACTAAAACAAACTAACTTTTTTGACAGTGAAGGCGACGTCAAATGGGACTGTAGCTAAATATTGATGTCAATGTTACATTAGAAATATGCATTTTTTAGACACTCTGGCTGCATAACTGAATTGTAAACGTCCTTACCAATGGCAGTACAACGAGAGAGAGAGATTTTATTATTTTGTTAACCCAAAAATACAGTCATTAATAAAATAGTCACAGCAAATAAACTGTTTTGGTATGGACAGGAGGGAGCGATATCCCCCCCCCCCAAAAAAAACGATTTGGGTGAAATACTCCCCCCCCCTCTCCAATTTTTAAAAAATCGAAATCCATTCTGCCTCAGTTTTGGTGTGTAACTGTTCATCAGAAAATAATAATCAGAAGCCAGTAACAAAATGTGTTTTACACAGTGTAATGTGGTTATGGACACATGCAACATTCCACTCACTGTGCGCAAAGTAGTAACCATCGATTTGCGTCCTCTACAGTCTACAATACATTATATGCATAAACAGAGGTCTTCTGAAGTCATTCTTGAGGCTTAGGCAGCAGTCTCACACTCTTGTGCTGTATATGACCTAACATTATAGGCTTCTGACACAACTGGTTTGTCCTGGTGGCACCTGGAGTAGGATGTTTTGATCAAACCTAAAACGTAGGTAAAATGATTCATTTCAAGACATTCAAACTGACTTTACAGATTACTTTGGCATTCAAAACTTACTGTAGGCTTATTGTTCTTTTTTGAAATTTCATCTCAGTCAATATTTTAGCTAATTCAGGTTTTGATGATTTGAATTTTTTGATGAATTTGGCTCCTCGATATTGTCTATATCCCATTTTATTTTTTCCCATCTATCCGTCCTCTTCGGTTCAAATTGATATTTTTCAAAAATGAGTCTGAAAATGGAATGTGTTGTAGGTTATAAAATGAACGTACTTTTGAAATAGCAAGCGTTCAGCATCCCATTTTTACCACAAAATATAATTGACAGTGACTTAACTAAACACGCAATCAGTTCAGAAGATCAGAATTCAAAAGATAAATCATTATTTCCATCAAGCTCCGAATTGTCTATTCATATTGCTACTAATTACTATGAATTGTTGTGACCGCAGGACTCCAAGCAATCATGACAGTGAATCTTATACATCCAATGCACTGATTTCTGACTTTGCATTACTTAGGATGATTTAAATACAGTTTTCTCTTAGTAGTTCAACTTAACTTTAGATACCGGTAACTTTTCTGAGCTAACTTCAGTGGGTCGGATCGGCAACTTGATATAAATAATTAATTATGACATCATCCAAAAACTATGTACAGCCTGTCTTTCCTGGTGTCAGTATGACATTAGGCCATTCGTTTGACTAACGTCACACAACGAACTGCCAGGGCCGGATTTCCAGCCTCTACAATTATTTCCCCTTTTGTTTCTTCTCTCGGCATCTGCTGATAGCTTCAATAGTTGCACTGTTCGCTATTCCCGCTGCAATTAGACGCCGAGCATCCTATGATTTGATAGCAGAAGGCGCCAGCCTAGCCGAGGATCACGCAGAACCGCCGTAACCTCGCAGGCGACGTTGATCGAAAATGGCGGCCAATTTCCATTGCTGCGCAACTTAGGTATATATGGGCTTTGAATTGCCCTTTCTGTATAAAAAGCATGGTTTATAGTGTTGCCACATATTGCCATTCTTACGTACCTATCCCGATGTATTGTGTCATTGCCAGGGGGATGAAACTAGTCTAGAAAGCCACGCCCACATTAATAAAACAAACAAAGTTATTCGCGTTTCGAGTTTCTGCAGCTTCACGCTCCATTGCGATCACTTGATTTGCGCGGAGCTTGGTGAAGACGGTGGTATGTGCACAAAATGTCTCGCTGATATTTTTTAGCTCAGCAGCCTATGGGCCTAGTATTTCATTAAGTTGGTTCAATACTTTAATCAAATGCCGGTTGTCCATCCTAAGCTCGGTCTCTTCAGTTTATTTCAAGATAGATTAGATTTACTTTTCGGCTTCAACTAGTATTTCCCCCTCAAGACAACGCAGGTACGGTACGGTAACTTGGCGTTCTATGAAACACCTCAATACTGAAATATTCTACCCGATTATCGTAACCTAGGGCCTAGGCTACTTTATTTCTTATGTTCTGTGAGTCCGGTACTGGGTTACGATCTTTTTAGTTACACAGCCTTCATTCTAGGAGATATAATTCTACTATTATAACTTACGACTAACATACCAGCATTATAGTCAGGTAGTATTCACAGATTTACCAAACACCAAAAGTACCAATTTTTTTTTCAAAGTCGACTCGTTTTATCTCTTCTTTACGTTTTTGTATTACTTTTTTTAGAATTGCATAATTTGTATTATACTGTTATAGGCTATTTATTCACATCACTCATCAACATGAGTAATCGTTGTTGCATTCCAGTATGTTCAAGATTGTAATTTTATATAAAAAGAGAGAAATATTCAACAAAGCCTCACAGTCGCGTCTTTGAATTGGTGCAATACTCAAGATGAACGCCAACTTTGAATAGATCTTCTCCAAAAAAGAGGAAAGTAGCTGAAAAAATATGTCATAAAAATTTGCAAGACTTGAAAAAAAGTGCATCAACTTATTCACCTTCCAACTGGCAATACCAGGATTTAGAAGACAATATTCAATTTTTTCTCAAGCCCTAATCAGCTGCAGAGCAATCAAGTTTAGCTATAAACATTGATTCAGAGTTGGAGATCGGTGCAATTTATCATGGCTGGACTAGTGTAACATCGGAAGTCCTAAATAATATTAATGTAAAAGAAACAACTTTATCAAATATCCTGCATATTATTTGAACATCGATCATTTGTGAGGGGATAACTGGCAGCAGTAATTCCAGTCCCACAACGAAAGGGCCTCCACAGCTTAGATTGCTTGATTTAAGGTATTAAATATTTTTCTAATCATCTGTTTCAAGAATTCACAATGTTCACCACTGGTGTTGATATCATCATGTTAATACCTTGAAAATTTTACAATTTTTTTACTAGGATAGGATAGGATTTACATATTTATCCCGGGGAGAGGAAAGTCGATAAGACGGCTTATCCATATGGCGAACCACGGCCTCTCGTCCGGTTACCATTCCGAGTCGGGTATGGGATTAGTTATATTGTTTTTTGTTTTCGGAAGCATGGACTTGGAAAGAAATTATTGTGCACTAACAAAGTACTTGAATCAGTAATTTCAGCTTGTTTGTCTGAGCGTAATACCTTCTATTTTTATTTCCATTAACAGTATCATCTTGCGAATGACATAACAACACTGCTATGTGGGCACTTCCTCTGAGCAATAATAGGAAATTTCTTTTATCATTATTTTAGATCACTAAATTGTGAAATATTTATTTCATCTGGGAAAAGAAGGGAACAGTGTTTTGAAGATTTCCCTTGTTTCACTTCTATTACGAGCTCAGGGACTCATAGCCAATTGAATATACATACACCTGTCCATAAGTTTCAGTTCCTTTACACAAATTGATGTAAAGTAGGCGAACAAAATTAGTTGAGGAGTGCCCAAATTTATAATTGTACAATTATTATTAGTAAACAAACTGTAATGTGAGAAATTTGGTTCAAAACCTGACATAACTTCGATTCAAAATATTTTAAGACAAACCTTTTTCATCTTTTTAGTCAAAGAAAATATTGTCTACAATTCAAAAGAAGATATGATGGTTGGATATGATATGATGGCTTTGTTGACTTGGGAGAGTCGAGAAAAAGTTCCTGCACACAATGCACTGCAAGTTTATGCACATGGTTTGATTGGGAAGTTTTCAAAGCCCTTGACGTTATCCGCTCAGACCATCTCGCCAGTATTTTCTGGGAAAGTGTTGGAGAAGTGGGTTTGGGGCTCATTACAGATGGACTTAGTGCAAACCGTAAAATGTTCCATGAGTTAAATAATTTGAGGCAATGAGCATAGATACAATGAGTGGAAACTTTCAAAGATTTGCTCATTATGGCATTGTTCCCTGCATTTTTTACGTCGTCCAGCTAAATGGTTCGTTGCATATTAAGAAAACGCATTGCTCGCTGCCAAAATCCCTTGCTTCAGCCGAGTCGGGTGCGAAATTGGCCGTATTGAGGTCTTTAATTCTTCAATACATATTTGGTTTTGGGTTTCGAAGTATGGTACGCTGAAAGCATGCAACTATGAGAATATGCTTATTGGGAATGCATATCTATTAGACAGAAAACGTATCTACAGAACAGAATATGAACCAGTCGCCGAGAGGAGTGCGGTTATTTATGTATTTATTAATTGATGGGATTTACATATTTATCCAAGGGGAGAAGAAAGCCGAAAAGAAGGCCTAAATATATGGCGAACCACGGCCTCTCTCAGCTCTGTGCTCCATAGGAATCACATGGCTCTGCGAGCTATTCGTTTACTTGCTAAAAATACTGATTTTAACTATAAATTACTCTGGGATATCTTGCCATTGAAAACAAAATCCAGAAATTGGAAGAATAGCAGGGAATGAAATGTGTGTATTATGTAATGGAGAACCTGAGTTTGTTTCACATATTTTCATGTATTGTAAATTTACAAAAAATATTTATGAAGATTTTGTTTTAGATATATTAAAATTGATTAGAATACATTTTGTTATCAATATGATTCTTGCATATTATTTAATTTTAACGATCCTTTATATAGTCATATAGATACTGTTGATTTGGATGCAATTATACTTTTGTAATCAATAGTGAGATATAAAATTTTGACCATGAGAAATTCTATTATATTCGAAAATAAAACACCACATTTTGCCTTTCTCAAAACGCAGATAAAAATGGCCATAATATGTAGAAAAATATAGAGAATTATAGAATAAACAACCCATTTGAGAGGGAATTGACAAATTTATGTAAAGCATTATTTTAAAAAGAAAATAATATGTTTATGATATGTATTTTATATTTACTAATTTTATTTTTATTGTTTTATATCAATGCATTTATTAAAATAACCTAATTATGGTATGGATTACTACTGGGATTGAACAAAATAAATACTGGATCATGGATGCAAAATGGAATATGAACTTATTTATATTATATATATTATTTTATATTTACCGTAATTAAAATCACTCATTGAGTGAACAAATGAGCATACTGTAATGCTTATTGGGAATACATACCATCTATTAGGCAGAAAACTTATCTACAGAACAGAATATGAACCAGCCAAGTGGGGTCCTGGGATATTGTATTCATTGATATAGATAGAGATAGTTTATTTTGAAAAGTCCACAATCTGACAATACAAACAAATAAAAAATGGAGAGTTCTGGAGAGCGAGCAAAACCTTTAAAAAAGTTTAAAGCACGATGAGTATCATGTGCCCGCTGTGTTATAGCAAGTAGTAATGTGTAATGAATTTAATTCACTGTGGTAAATGAATTGCTATCTTTTTATTTGTTATGAGCACACTTGCTGGAACTCCATAATCCATTATTTTATTTTTTAGTAACACTTTTCATAAAAATATCAAATTGTTTATCATACTTGCATCCATATTTCGCCCTAAATTCCATTCTATGACACTTTCTCTGTATCCAAATATCTATGTACATGACCACATTATTTATTTTTTAGTAATACTTCATTTAAAAGTATCATAATGTTTATTATACTTAGTATTTTATTCTAGTATAGCTATTCTAGTATTTTATCAGTTTTTTGCCTTAAATTTCATTCTATGATACTTGCTCTGTATCCAAATATCTATATGTATATGACCACTTTATTTATTTTTTAGTACCGGTAATACTTATTTGAAAATAACCTATTGGGTATCATTGCTATTTCAGTATATTATCAATATTTCGCCTTAAAATTCATTCTATGTTACGTGCTCTGTAGGCGAATATAGATATGTACATGAGCATTTATTTTATATATATATATATATATCTGCTGGAGAAGGGTCAAAGCCTGATCATGTCTTATTGTGTGTTACTATCCTCCAAATCACTTGCCAGTCATAATCAAGTATTATAATTTGATGTGTTCAAATTATAGTGTATAAAGAAATCTACTCATGATTTCATTACTATTATCAAATGTTTATAATTAAAGTGCTATAATAATAGAATTTTCCCCATCTTTGCTTATAAAAATTCCATGTCCTATTACATTCATTTTTAGTAGACAAATTTTCCAAATAATAGGTATCCTCGCTAACCCATTTTTATGCAGTTGATATGCAATACATGTCAACTTATCAGCTGAATAAATGATGATCTTAGGACAAAACATGATTATTTAGTACTTTCCAAATCAAAAAATCTTGTGAATAATGTATATAGTGAATACGGTATATGAGAGGTATTGAAGAATTTAACACCGAACCTGTTAAATGACCCGAAATGTTGTAACGTTGTCTCCCAGTCAAACACCTGAGCATCTGTTTTTTTTTTATTATAATTTATATATGTTCATGGTTTGACGAACGAAATAAACTCTCTCTCTCTATTAGTTTAAAATACTGACTTCTGGACTTGGCTAATTTTATACATATCAAAACTTGTCATTTATTTCGTTCCATCCATGTATTTTCCACATGTTTTTCCAATAAAACATACTTACGCCTTACAACTGTTATTTGTAGCTTATTATTGTTAGCTAATTATTTTTGAGGTGGGGCGCAAGACTTCACAAATTCTAAAAAGGGGGTGCGGCTTGAAAAGTTTGGGAATGTTTGTATGTAGTAGACCCTAACCTGGTACACATGGTTCCCGTGTCTACCAACTGGGTTTACATACTTCAAGAGTACCTTTTTGTATTACAGTTGTGAAACAGAAAAAGTTGAATGTCGGTCTTATTCTTTCTGTAAATTTACCAAAAACTCCACAAAAATGAACAAAGTGTATTATCAATGAAATGAAAAGTGACATATGAAAAATACAGAAGCGGTAGAAAATATTTTGCATTACAGAAAAATTAGTTCACATATTACATATTTTACATTACAAAAAAAATGGTGCTCCAAAAGTATGTGTACCAATATGAAGGTAACTAATTTTGTTCGCCTACTTTATATCAAGTTGTGTAAATGGACTAAATTCTATCGGTATGGGGATATTCACTTGTGTAACACAGACAATTACCGAACTTTTAATAGAACAAAAATAAGGAGAATCGTAACCTAACCTGGTACACATACTACGAGAGTACCGAAAAAACAGCCCACATAGTAAAAGCAGTTATGGAAATACTTTACATTACAGAAAAATTAATTCACATAGTAAATAGCAGACGAAGGAAATATTTTGCATTGCAGAAAAAATATCTCACATAGTTAATAGCAGCCATGAAATATTTCTCACTATTAATTACAAAAGTATAATTGCATCCAAATCAACAGTATCAATACGACTATATAAAGGATCGTTAAAATTAAATAATATGCAAGGATCATATTGATAACAAAATGTATTCTAATCAATTTTAATATATCTAAAACAAAATCTTCATAAATATTTTTTGTAAATTTACAATACATGAAAATATGTGAAACAAACCCAGGTTCTCCATTACATAATACACACATTTCATTCCCTTCTTTTCTTCCAATTTCTGGCTTTTGTTTTCAATGGCAAGATATCCCAGAGTAATTTATAGTTAAAATCAGTATTTTTAACAAGTAAACGAATAGCTCGCAGAGCCATGTGATTCATATGGAGGACAGAGCTATGATTGAGAGAGGCCGTGGTTCGCCATATATTTAGGCCTTCTTTTCGGCTTTCCTCTCCCCTTGGATAAATATGTAAATCCCATGTTATATTAATTATTAAATACATAAATAACCGCACTCCTCTCGGCGACTGGTTCATATTCTGTTCTGTAGATACGTTTTCTGTCTAATAGATATGCATTCCCAATAAGCATATGCTCATAGTTGTATGCTTTCAGCGTACCATACTTCGAAACCCAAAATCAAATATGTATTGAAGAATTAAAGACCTCAAGTCACTCAAGAATTAAAGTTAATACGGCCAATTTCGCACCCGACTCGGCTGAAGCAAGGGATTTTGTCAGCGAGCAATGCGTTTTCTTAATATGCAACGAACCATTTAGCTGGACGACGTAAAAATGCAGGGAACAATGCCATAATGAGCAAATCGTTGCAAGTTTCCACTCATTGTATTTATGCTCATTGTTTGAGGTTACCTTTCCCATATACATGTTTCAATGGTTCTGATCATTTCATTTACTCAAAACAATACGCAATAATGTGTTTGCGAGTCACGCTGGTGGAATTCGTCTATTAAAAAAGATGACCATTTTCGTGCAGTACCCTTCTTTTTCATCCGAAAAGTTCCGCTCCTGCAAATTGACGAAATCCCACTTGTGCTTACAAAGCTACCTAAAAGTGTGTGTCAAATATGCAGCCCAGGTGCTATCTAAGACTGCTGCAAGATTGATGCAGCAGAGAGGTGGGCCAGAGCTCTTGGTCAGCATTGTCTATGGATAAATGGTTTGATATTATGAATACTTGGATAAATTTTGGATATAAAAATGGGTGCTCCCGTAATATGTGTACCAGGTTGGGGTTATCAGGTTGTGCGCTATCTTGGTACACATACAACGGGAGTGCCTAAAAAAGTGCTTCGACCATTCCATAGCATTGGTGAGCGTATGATTTGGCTTGAAAATAATTTTCATTCCAGGAATACGCAACTGGAATCATCTGTCGCTGGGACAACTCAAACAGTTCTAGATATGCTGTATTTTTACTATGCAACTTACATTGCCTATTGTCATGAAAATATACTATATTGCAATGAAAATTTTGTTATGAAAAATAGATTGCTTTGTTTAATTACTGCTAAAGTATTAAAAATAAAACTGGAATCACATCTAAACGCACTACCTTGCAAAATAAAGTGAAAAGAGATCATGCTCTTCATCTACATTTATTTTTTTAAGCAGTTTTCGTAGGGATAAATTCTGTTTGATGGCACCTTATTTTTCCAAGATGTCCAGCATTTGCTGTCCAGCAGCAAATGATTCTATCCCCTTCAGTCACGCACATATATCCAATTCAGAAAAAAATTATTTTTCATTACAAATTGACTCATTTTTGGTCATCTTTGACAAAAATATTAAAAAAAAAAATTTTCTCCCCCCCCATATGCAAATTAGGGGATGTGTACAAATGTACACTTTGTGTCAAAGTCAAGAAAAAGTTGCTGAAAATTGGAAGAAATCAACAAATGAAAATTCTTAAAAAAACATCGAGTTAATTTGCAATCGTCTTAAAATTGTCTTTTGTTGCACAAAAGTTGTGAAAACGACCAAAATAAATGATATCTTGATTGAAAAATCAAGTTTCTAGAGCACAGATCTGTTAAGATTTTTTTCAAATTTTTTCTTTTTAAAAGTTCACTAAAACTCAAAAAGCAATTCTTCTCTTTTGTGAGGCACAAGAAGACGTTGCACTTGTTGCATTTAACTCTACTTCTTCCATTGCAACCCTCGTATTTGCATCTCTGGCCTAATCCATTGATGCAAGATGGAAAATGCATAAAACCATCATATCTAACATCTCCAACAGGTCGCTCTGATGATTTGCGCCTCTTAGCCAAATGTGGCACTTGTCTTTCTGTTTGAACTTGTTGTGAAGTAGAACGCGGTCTTCCGACAGTGGGACTCTTCACCAATGCCGTGGTAAACACGTTAGCTTTGAGCAAAGCAAATGCAACCTCGCTTCTGTATTCCAGTAGTTCCATGGTGCGTGACCTTGGAGTTCCATTTGCTCGTTCAATATCGCGATATTCTAGCCACGAGTTCGCAAGCGCAAAATCCATGAAGTGGAAAATTACTCTAACTGGCCACTTCTTTGTTTAAGCTTTGGTCCTGTACAGCGAAATGAGGAAATCTAGTTTATCGACTCCACCCATATTATCGTTGTACACCTGAACACATTTTGGCCTTTCTACCATGATGTGTTCTTTTGTGCTGGCTCTCCACCGTCGCACCTGATCCTTTTCGTCAACGCCAGCGAAGCTTGAAGCAAGTGTTACAGCGCCATTATCCATCCAACGGACTACACAAATATCACCTTTGTCTGATACCTTGTAATCGATTGCACCTCTTCCTTTCTTCTTGAGGTCTTTTTCAGATTTTAGTTCACACCCCATCAGTCGATTGCTTTTAACAACTCCAAGTGAATGAATGCCTCTTGATTTTAATTCTCTTATCAGTGGAATTCCGGTAAAATAATTGTCAAAACAAATTTTGTAGTTCTTTTGTTTTGGTATGGTATCCACCAAGCGTAGAACCACAGATGCACCAAGACCAAGATGCTTAGTTTCATCCGGAATTCCTGTGCCGGCACCTTGATAAATTTCAAAATCGACTGCTCGCCCAGATTTACCACAAATAACAAAATTCTTGAGACCAACAGGATTGGGTTTACCTTTGACGAAATTGTTTAGCAGGTACTCTACCAGTGAAAGGAATCATTTGCTCATCAACCGCATTGAATTCCTCCCGAGGCAACTGGATGCAACGATTTCGAACTGCATTAATAACTGGCTTCACCTTCCAAAACTTACAATTTTCTCCAGTAGGAGGTTGTCTAGCCGCATTCACGTGTAAGCTATTACGAAGCAGGAAGTATCTATTAACGGGCATGGATTCAGCAATTTTGTCAACACGATTCACTTTTTGCCAATACATCCGAAGTCGTGGGAAACCCAAGTTAGCCATCACAATCGACGCCCCAAAAAAGCGACATATTTCGACTGAATTGGTACCAAGAATTCTGCCCTTTGCTTGCAAGTGATAAATATTTGTTTGATCCGCAAAAAGTTGAAATAGTTCTGGTTGGAAGTAGTTGAAAAAATATTTTGCAGGTGTATCTAGAGGATCAGCAGCAATTGGCCTTTCTTGCCAGGTCAGAAATCGAGGCTGAAATGGATTTCTATCTGGCGAATGCCACTTTATTTTGAACTTTTTCTCCTGTTGCTTACTACTGTTTACAGCATCAGCTGGCTCCTCACTTTCTTCCACGTCTTCATTGCTGGTCGAAACTACCAGTCTGTTATTGATACTGTAGGAATTTGAATCGTATTCTTCTTCCATATCATCTTCGGATCCAGAAAGGTCAATGTCAGACTCATCTAGTCGATCTAACACCTCTTCTGCATTCAATATCTCCTGCCTCACTAAAACAAAACATATTTCATTGCCAGGGTTGGTATAACACTTGCTACTTTACAGCCTGGAAGAACATTTTAGCTTCAGTACTATTAAAGTATACCTTTAAAAATTAAAGCTTTTACTATTGCTATATACGCTTATTATCTCCCAATCACTGTTCTTTAAAACTGAGACCTTGATTTACATTACCCTAAGCTGTACTGCACTACGGTACCATAAAAATACCAAGTTAGGCTACAGTTTGGGATAATTTCAACATGAAATTTTCTGCTATAATCAATATAATAGAGAGACTTCCGATAACAGAACTTTCAATAACACTGCAACACATGATTGTGAACTTTCCTGGTAAAATTTAAGGCCCTAAAAACATATAAAACAAAGTGATTTATTTCATGAAAGTCTGTGCTTTTTACTCATGTTAGTCACGAAAGGTACAATTGTACACACCAATTTTTAAAAAATTCTACCATCTACATATTAGCTCAACTGAAACCAAAAACTGGATAAACGTCACCCCAAGTAGTCCTAATTGCAGTCTAAACCTAATTTATTGGCTCTACACACATGAAAATGGTAAAAAAATTACACCAACTTACCGCTTGTTGAGCATGCTTCAGCCATCGCAATTTCCACGCTGCCAGACGACTCACCACTAGGGGGAGACATAAAACCAAACTCATAGCGCGATAGAACCGAGAAAGCTCAATTGAACACACCGTGACTAATTTCGGTTAGGTGTATCAATGACATTAAACAACATGATGCGCAACTCCGGCATTTTTGTCCGAAGATCGTATTCGATAGCACGCTCCAATGCACATACTTGACGAGACGAAAACGAGCGGATGTGTGCTGCTTTCAAGGCGTAGCACGAATGGTGTTCGTGCCTGCTTTGACAGTTGTTGTCGATTTTAATGATATTTTGAATGTTGGGGTAAAAAGAAATCGGTAAAAGGTAAGGTGAATACTATTGTTGTATATCACACCCGGGCATCGCACTGTTAAGTACATGTGGGAAAGCCAGCCTTTGTCAAATACTACGAAGTTATTAATTCAGTACGGTACGTAGTTGCCCATTTGCCGAAATTACATATTTACTTACCCCTTATGGTTTCAAATAGTTCATGCACCTCCAGTTAGATTTTTTTAATCAGTGAGGATATATACTCATTGTTGATTGCTGCTCATTGTAACATACTATTACGCATTCACTTTTATTTGCGTATTGAATCAAAGTGTTAACAAGTTCACCTAACATTTCACTCATACCGGTCTATATTGTATAGTCTGATTTCTCAAGTATTTGGAGCCACGAATGCTTGTAATTTTCTGACTAAACCCTTTTATTAGTTGGTTTATATACCAAATTCAGTAAAATATTTTTTAAATAAAACATGAGATATTGGATTTATTAGCTTTTCCATTCTGAATCATATAGACTGCTTTATTTATTCTTAACGAAAATTAATAAATCTCCTCTCTTTCTTCAGATGTGAAAGTTGTGGACAAACCTGTCTAAGCATTGTGAGACTCTTGCAGCACAAGAGGCAATAGCAGAAATAGTAAGTATATCAATCAAGAAATTAAGCCGACATAAAGCAAAACTTTCAACTATTCGTCTAATCTCAATTTCCTATTATTTATTCACAGGACAACTATAGCAAACGTGGAGATATCAGAAGTCTGGCGACATATCAGTGACAGTGTGATTCCAAGAAATATAATGCAATTGAAAATAGAAAATTGCAATAGAAAAACAACCTATGGAGGCATGCAAAGACATTTGACCCTCCGGTAGAGTTGTGTATGGCCCCCACATCCTGCAGGGCTTGAGGAAAATAACTAAAAATTCCAAAGCGTAAGATTGCATAAGCGGTCTTATTTGTAAAAAGGCACAAAACACGCCAGACATACTTAAAACAGCTTTGGAAATGAGGATTACGGGTACCTCACTGCACCTGTGTTATATTTGGTTCATCAACTTTTGGTAGTACTATAGAAGAAATTCCGGAAGGGGTATAATCATCATTCATGATAAAATACTATCATATATTTTTTGAACAACTTCAATCTAGACCAGGGATCTCAAACTCGCGGCCCCAGAGAACTTCCAGTGCGGCCCTCGAACGCTTAACAATAATTGTAATAGTATTTTGGAAGTTTTTTTATCTAAATGTAATAGATTTTTCAAACCTTCTAAAGTGAAATTGATTATTCACACAGAAAACAATTTACTGAAAGTAGTTTTGGAATATTAATTTTTTTGTCCACATTTTGACCCAATTAAGAATACACATCAAGCTAGCAAAAGAATAATTGAATAAAACACTTGAGTAATTAAATTAAACGCAAAGTACATGAAGAAGGTGGCATTTTCGAAGAAAATGGAGTTGTAACATTTCTGCTCTTCACAAATTCTGAAGCACATTGTTTAATTTGTCATAT